>JAABKK020012916.1:0-21869 GCA_011634745.2 Catotricha subobsoleta
TTATAATTGCAATATTTCGATCAAACCAAACATAATCATCTAAATTCATTTGAATTGATTTGAATTTTTTTTTTTTTCAGAACCGAATAATAGCGACAAAAATTAAAAAGGGGTTCGGTTTTAGTAAAATATTTTAAGGGTTCGGTTCTTAAGTGAAAAAAGCAGAGGTTCTTGAGGTTCGGTTCGGTTCGGTCCGCTTCCCTGTTTTATACAGTATATATAATCAGCATGGTTTCCATATTTTTGCATACTACTAATTTATAAATACATTTTTCACAAAACTTATTGTATAATTCAATGTAAAGTATAAAAAATGTTGTTAACGAGCTTACAATCAATTCAAAAAATATGTAATTATTAATTTTATAAATCAACAAAGCCTCAAGAAAGAACTATTAGCATATTAGTATTGAAAAATTAATTAGTCCCTTCGATTTGCACTTCATTCGTTAAATATTTTGTTAGTATGCTTAAAATAATTACTTTGAAATTGTCGTTGTGTAAATTGTAAATGAATTTCAGACGTCCAAAAACTTGTATTGAACCTTCTGAACTTCTCTTTAATTTTTTTTTTTTTAATGGAGATTTTGATTTCAAATACACCAGTTAAAGAAAAAGAAAGTTTTCGTTGAAATAATGTGGTCTTCTACATAAGTAATTAAGATTATTTGTGACAAATTAATAAACTTCTTCTAGTTAACTTGTTAGTTTTCTCTTAATTGTTCAAATAAACTTGAATGAAATCTGTGGGTACATTTCTTCAAAACTTAAACCTATTAAGAATAAGCATTAGTATTATATCTTATTGTAAGAAAATAACCATAACGGTATACAATTTGTGTTTTGTGCTGCTAATAAACATAATACCAATGTAAATTAATTTGATTTATGTATTAAGTATTAATCTCAATTAAAATCTGGGTTTGTAAATGCCATGTTTATTTTAATATTATTTCTTACTTAAACTTATATTTCAATGTTTGGTTATTTGGTGCTTAGTAAATTAGTAAAAGGATTTTTGTTTTAGTTTCAAATTTAAACTGTATGATATTTTTTGCGCTAGAAAATCATTACATACTGTATTACTTCAATTATTGTAGTCTCAATTATTCTTATATTTAATGTTTTGTTGTATTTAGAACTATTGACGAATTATAAATTGCGTACATTTGAATATGTAACAACCATATTTAATACTAATGGTGAAAACCTTACGCTTTATATCCGACGTTATACAGGTTACGATAGATAAATTATAGTTGATCTTAAGTAAAACCAGCAAAATTCATAGTAGAAATATGTCACAACGTGATAAGAATTATCTTTAATCATAATATAAATTGTTGAGTTGAACTTGTACGAGCGTCTAGTGCGCTAATAAATAAGTTTTGTTCGTATTTAACTGTGTTAATATAATATTTCATATTCTCTAGGCATGGTTAGCTAAAATATTCCCTTTAATTTATTATATTGTTTTTCCATAAATTCTCTGTGTGCCAAGTATAATATATATAAATTAAATATATGTTAGAGTATTCAAAAAATAAAAACAAAATTGAAATAAATGATAAATACATTCACTTGAAGAAGAAATGATGCAATTTTTGTCAAAAGTCGCTATGTTTTTAGATACTTTAATTTATCATCTATAGATAAAAAAAACTAAATAGTAACTATATGTTAATATTCACATACAAAAAATTGTCATATTTTAACTTTGGTTAAAAATCTTAACGTTTTGAAAAGCGCCCTCGTAATTAAATGTATTACATATTATTATTTAAATCTCCATTGTTTTTTTTTTTTCGAATACTCTAATTCTTATATATATTATATATAAATACAACATTCCATATCCAATTCCATCATAAACTACAAAGAAAAAAAAGCACATTTATTATATTATTTGCGCATATTATATAATATTTATTATTATTGTTATCGCTATTATGAGCGATATTAAATTGTAAATTTGGTAAAAGAAAGAAAAACGAAAAACATGATACATTTTCATATGAAAAAAGAAAATTGAAAATATTTTATGAGTTACTTTCAATTTTGCTCTTATACTCACATTTCTTTTTTATTTTTTATTTATTTATTTTTTTTTTGAAAAATGTTCAATCTTGAGAATGAAGAACGTATACAAAATGTATTAAGTTCAGTGGGTTGGTATATATATCGATATCAACATCATAAATAGGATATTTTATAAAATAGATACAATAACAATATTCTATTGGAACGATGTAGTTATTGTGGGTATTCCGTTGATGTGGAGAGTTTTTTTTTTTTTTATCTCTCTGCTGCAGAAGAATATATTTTAGTTAATTCACTTATTTTTATAGAATGACATCAAGCAACAGGCATACTAATACATCAATACTTATTATATTTCTTGGATATTATTCTATGATTGCATGTAATATAATATTTTACCAGTTCATCGTATTATAAATTGGAAGTTTCTTTGTTCATTTTTGTTTGTATCTACAATAATGTATTATCGAGCTAAGTTACATTTAGAACCTATTGCGATAGAAATATGAATAGTTCGAAACGAATTCCGATTATATTTATAGAAATAAATATTATATAAATATAACTAAATTGGTAATATTATATATAAATATGTACCTAATAAGTATAAACCGCACATTGATATATATATAAAAACAGTCTTTTCAGACATTAATAAATAAAAAATCAACTAACAATTTTCTTTAATGTTTTTTCAATGGTTATGAAAATTCATTGGATGACATTATTGAATGTTGATTCAATAAAAACTTTTAAATTACTTTTATTTTTACGAAAAATAAATATTTTTACCTACTTGAAAATTTTACGCTAACTTACCTTTAAAAATTTAAGCCCGTAACCCCATCTCTTTTCCGATGATTACATGAAAATATATTTTCACTGATTTTTGTATAATATATTAACATTACAAATATATATTTATTGTTACAAGGTTTACCAGCACTATAAGTAAGTTATAAAAAATTATAAATGTTATAAGTTATAAAATTTAAACATAAGCCTCGTATGCAGTTCACTTGTAAAATGATTGCGAAAAAATAAAACTATCCGATCTTTATCTGTTTTTTTGTAAGAATGATATATATAAAATAGATTAGATCAATTATCATCAAAATGATTTGATCTAGATTGTGATCTGAGTTATTTTTAAGCTATTCGTATAGATCAGATATCGCGATATGTAACTAACATTGTCTATACTCTATAAGTTAATAGAATGTTTACTTGCCTACCTCTGCATAAGATTGTAACAGAACTCAAGCACCATCTGTTTATTTTAGCTTACAAAGTTAAAGGAATCTAGGGAATCTATTTTAATTTTAATAAGAAACATTTTTGCATTGATAATATTTTAATATATTTTATTATTTTAACATTAATCGTAAAATATGTTTATTTTTATTTAATATATATTTTATTATTATTATTATTATATTAGATACAGTGAACAGTTATGGCAATATTAATATTATCCTTTATTTGTTACATATTTTTTTTTTTTGTTTGTTTGTTTTAATATTGTTTAATATTATTTAACTAAATATTCCAATTACATATAAGTATTATTTCAAATATTTTCTTTTCATCACAATTAATAACAAATAATTACATATTTATTTCTGAAACAGTATTATAATTACCTCTTATAATTAAATATTTAGTATAATATTTATTATGTATTATTTATTTATCTAATCATTATCAGTGATGACCGTTCAATTAATTAGAAGCTTTTAGTGTTAATTTATTATCGAAGCAAATTATAAATAAGATATACATTTACTGCGTGATTATATTTTAATTACGTAACTTATATTTTAATCGGATTTCAAAACGATATAAAAAAAAAAATGTTTAACAAAATTTCCTCAAGATGAAATTGGGTGCAAATAATTAGCATTTGCCAAATATATAAATAAATGATAGAATAAACTGTTAAAATTAGATTTAGAATGTTTTCATGGGATTTGGAATGGCCTTCCTTCTAATGCTTATAAAAGCTTTTTATAATTAAATTTATTGAAACTACAAAACACTAATATAATATATGTATTTATATATATTTCACTATTATTAAATATTTACATATTTTATTATCAATTTAGTATTATTAAGGTGAGAACTTCAGGTTTGCACTTGTATATTTTGGTGCGCCTAATTAAAACATTCTATTCTAATTAAGTAAGAATTGCAATAGTTTTAAAGTCATCAGTTATAAATGTCACTTGTTTCAAATACTCCTGATACATAAAAATTCAACGTAAAGGAAGCACTAATAATAATACCTAAAAATAAAATCTTATAAGCGCAGTGTCATACCCTCACCTTAAATCATTATTTAAAATACAAACAACATATATGTATTTATATTTTTCTCGTTATAACTCTAACATGACCATATATTTATTGAATCGGTCAGCGAATATATAAATATTATAGACATACTTTTAATCCACATTATTATTAAAGTTTATGTTAAGTTAAATTTTTATTACATTCTTATATGCTACATATATTGAGATAAAATTTGGGTGTGTCTATGAGTGCGTCCGTCACGCCAGCGCACGACTTTTGGATTTAGGACTAGACTATCAGACCATTGTCCTAAAATGTCCTCAATTAGTCTTAATTGTCCGAACACAAATTATCATTTGTCCTAATTTGTCCGAACAATATACTTTTGTCCTAAACGTTTGACAAAGGTAAAATTTATTATATAATTGGGTCAGAATAGAGCAGATCGCGGCGAAAGTTAAAATGTCAAAAAATAAGTTTCTGGAGGACAAACAAACATGTTTGTTTATGCATAAATATCTCGGAATTTTGTTCCAAAAATAAAAAAGTGCTGAAGCCGACTTATAGGAAACCGTTCCCAAGGAATCCATTTTTAATATTCTCAATGTTCTCAGGCAGCTTGGTAATGGGGCTGTAGTGCAAAATTCTACAAAATATTTTTTTGTTGTACTGCAGCGACCTCAGCGGAATGCCTAAGAATTTCGAGAATATTAAAAATGGATTCCTTGGAATCGGTTTCCTATAAGTCGGCTTCAGCACTTTTTCATTTTTGGAACAAATTTCCGAGATATTTATGCATAAACATGTTTGTTTGTCCTCCAGAAACTTATTTTTTGACATTTAACTTTCGCCGCGATCTGCTCTATAATATAATTGAGCAACTAGAAACCTAGCGGGGGAACCAAAAACTCACAAAAATTAAAATTTCTTCAAAAACGCCGAAAATAAATCAAAATTAAAGTTCCAATTACTTCTCGGACAAATGAGGACAAATTATAATTTTTGTTCGGATATGTTGGACATTGCAAGAGCATGCTAGAACACTATTTTTTTTTAGCCTTAATTCAAAAAGTCGTCCGTTGGCAAGACGGACGCTGTATGAGTGTGCAAGAAGAATTTAATTTTTCTATTAATTTATATTATTATTTAATTACTTATCCAATAACTTCTTTACCTTCTTGCGAAAAGTTTAAAAGTCTTTTTACGACGACATAATTCTAGTAGTTACAATAATTTATGCATAATTTTTTTTTTTTTTTTTTATATTATTATGTATTTTTTTCTATGTTTATTATGTTATACTTAAATGTTTAATAGAAGAAGTTTATTCTTTTCTTTTTTTTCCATTTATCAATAATATTTTTATTTTAAACAAATTATATTTTCAGCTTATCTTTTGTATGTACATCAGTCATTGATTTTTATTTAAAACTTTTTACATTTCTGGAAATATAAGAAGAAACAAAACGAACAGATAAACTTTTTACAACAAAATTCAGCTAATACATAATATATAATAATATTCTACAGGATTTAGTTAACACATAAATTTTTTCTATATTATGAAAATGGAAGAATTTACGAGTATTTATTTACATTACAAAGAAAAAAGAGTCCTTTTAAAAATTTTACATTAACAAATATAAACAAATGTATGTTTTTTTTAAGTGAAGTAATTTCTATGCAAAAAATATATATATAACAGTTTTAACAATATAAGCTGTTTATAATGAATTTCAGTTTGTTGGGTTCCGAGGCTCAAAGAACACCATTACATTTATTTTAAATTAAAAAAAAAGAGCGAATAACAAAAGCTTTTGCTTTTTGTTTTTAGTTGTTTTTTTTTATTGAATCTATTATTGTTGCATCCGTATGGTTTATTTTTATTCGAAAACATCAGGTAATTTAATGTTCAGTCATTATTTATTATCGGTCATAATTTTTTTTAATTAATGTGCTATTGATTGACATCTATTTAATTATTTCAATGAATCACTTTTAATCCTAATTAAATTAATGGCTTAAAGCATTTTAGATAATTTGCAAAAAGTTGAAGAAAATAAGAAAATGAAAAGAAAAAAAAAATCTTCAAAAGACAATTTGAAATGGATTTATTTTAATTTGGAAAATACACCAAACAACATTTATGGATTGTACGTGTATTCTGTATTCGCTTATAGAGATCAGAATTAAATTTTAATACCATTCTTTTCAATCATGATTGTAATTATGCATAGATAAGCATAGAAATTTAGGGTGTGTTATTCTCCTTCCATTAATTTGTTATTCATAATAAAGCTCATTTTATACAAAATAAGGTTTAATTAAAACAATAATAAGAACGAGCAATAGAAAACGACAACAAGGAAGCATTATAACAATATGATATAATATATAAGGAATACAAAGTTATTTTCTATGTTGTTAAATTTTTGAATAAACAAAGATTTGAAAGGATTTAAATGGATTCTTGGAAGAAAATTAAATTAAACACGCATGATGGTCAACTATAGTTTTACGTAGAAAGTTAAGCTTCTTTTCAGATTGCTTAAATACTGTGATTTAAGGCGCTGTTTATTTGTTTTTTTTTTTTAATAAACTACCGATGATTGACAATATATTTTAGTTATTTCGCATTTAATTTTTCAATTAATTTCCCTTTACATTTTTTTTTTTTACCAATATTTTACATTTTCTTCAATTCAAGTTGATTCACAGTTTTCAATATATTTCTTAAAAAACATGATGAGGACTTAATACACTTTTGATTTTTAATTTACAAGTACCTGTGGTAAGTTGTACTGTTTAGCCACGCAACAAAAAATAACAGAAAATCGAAAGAAGAAAATAGACTATGACGTGCAAATGATCCATACAATTAGATTATGAAACCTTAAGATACGCAGGTGTTTAGATGCATTATATTGAATATAGTAAACCCAGACTTTTTTTTAAATTTAAATTTTCTATTTATTTGCTACTCACAATTACTTTGACGATATTATTATATGTATTTCACATCATTTTTATACTTATATTTAAATATACTCTATATATCTATGAAGCAAAGGTCATGTGAATCGGTTGCCGTAAAGAAGAAAGTAAAACTCATTTGTTTGATTAATCATAATACCTGTCTTTCTAATTTAGTAAAGTTTACTATAAATAACTAAAGTTAGGACAATATGAAAATAAATAATTGAACAGCTCTAAGTAATAGCTGCGAGCGCAGAGTTTATTATTATATGTAGATATTAAATGAAATTACAAATATATAGAAATGATTGATGAGAAAATAAGATTAATGTACTTACAAACTGACATTATATGTTATGTTGATATAAAATGGTTAAACTTAATGCATTCTTAAATAAAGAAGATCGTTTACAAAATTGACGATGAAACCATCCGGAATACGAATATCGGTATATAAGCAGATTTTTGTTACTCGAAATAAAGAAAAGCGAAACCTTGAAATAAAAATAAAAATAAAAATATTTATTTATATTATTACACATTATTGTATCCAAATTCACTTTGTGTAGATAGATATATTGAAAGCTAATTTCATTTATGTTTTTCCAACATTTTATTTCCCATTACATTCAAATACTTTTCAACTGAATAAAATACAGTCTAAATCGCGTTGATATATTCATGCTTTGGTGTATCGCAAATCAAAAACTGTTCATGTTTATTTTAAGTGATTGTATCTATCCATAGGAACTATTGAATTGCTGTTTTTTTTTTTTTTTTACTAACGTACATCCATGTGGACAATCAAATCATCATTTGCTCATATTTCTATTTTACAAGTGATCATTTATATTTGAGTTCCTCGGGAATCAATCAATATAAATGACAGTGAAAGTAGATTTGTCAAAGAATACGAAATCCCTTTCCAATCTTATTTCTGCTGATATACATCATTTATCAAATTAATTTTGTATAAACCCAATTTATTGCCAATAAACGTTTCTTAAATATTTTTTTTGAATACGAATACATGACCTTTTGTTCACAAGTATTGCAATTCCAAAGAAATTAGGAATTGTTATAGTATAACATCATGTTGTTACAGCAACTTGCATTTATTTTCCAATTTAAAGCAAAGCCATATTACGAATATTTCGGGGATGATTTAATTGCCTAAATTAGATAATAAACACTTTATATATGCTCTAAATTAAAGGCAGCAGTCAGTAAGTTATATGATTGAAATATATAAAAAGTATCCGATGTTAAAACATATTATTACCTATGAACGAAGTGATATGTTTTTTACCATACTTTATATTGAATTTGCGTATCGCACCCGAGTAAATTTTTAAATGAAAATAAGAAACAGTTACTTATATGCTATAATCTTATCCAAGGGTTATTAAATCTACTTGAAAATAATAAAATCATTTGATATTAAATAATTTATACATTTATATGTTTATGTATAAGTATATTATACAAATAAGTTTAGCCACCTCTTTGCGCGGCTAAATTAAATTTAACTTCAATTTAGCAAATAATTATGATATTAGAAACGTCCTAATATCAATAAAAATCTACTTATTTTAAAAGTTGAATTTAGTTAATACTGTTCGTAATATGTAATATTAACTTTTAGGCCCGTTGGGTATACTGAAGGCGAGTGAGAGAAACCGTTTCAGAGGCAACTTTTTTTAAAAAACCGATACAAGCGACAACAAAATACAAATATTTGCATACTTAAGACAGAATTTGTTACTTAATTTCCATCTATTCATAATACGTATAATAAAATTCGCGTATAAAGTAAGTACAAACTAATTTCAATGAAGGGTATAGAACCAATGGCGGCAATCTCCAAATATTCAGGAGATATCTTGTGACAATATCTCTGCTATACATATTTGTATAATATCTTATCAATATTGTTATTAGACATTTAAAATTATTAGAATTAAAAAGAGAAAAATCTTACAATTATTCATTTCCCGTACGTCTACGTATCATTTGAAAATCAAAAAAAATAAAATAAAAACGCAATATTTGTATAAGTATTTCATATAGAAGAATTCATCTATTCTTTATATTTAAGCGCGATAGACTAATTAATGAATTAAATGACAAGCAAATAGATCGTCAAGTTAAGTTGCAGCGAAGCGGTTACGGTTTACTACTTGGATGGGTGGGTGACCGCAAAAGTATATATCGATGGCCTATCTTCATTTTATTGGTAAGCGATTTTACGACCTGCACATAGGTCTATACAATAAGGACCAAAATCGCTTACCATGAAAATGCAGATAGGCCATATTGACATTAAGCCATCGATAATGAAGCATATAAATAAAAATGTGTTCAATTTTTTTTTTGTTCATAGCAAATATAAAGAAGACCTGTTTGAAAAAAAAACTTTTTATTTTTCGAAATAAATTAGTGCACTAGATTCATTGATATCTTAACATTATCTTTACCATGTCTGGATGACATCAATGTCATTTCGAGACTTTAGTAAATAGTCTTCAAAACATCTAAAATATGTTACTAAGATTATCTCCTGAATATTCACATTTCAGACGCAATATCTTGAAGACACGTAGGAGACATTAAATCTTTGCTGGGTTATGATTATTATTTTTTAACACGAACGCAAATAAAAATTATTAAATTTATTTTCAATATATATTTAAAACAAATCAAATCAAATCAAATTATTTATTATTTATTTTAATAAGTTCAACAAATTTGGAGCGGAAAAATCTCAATTTTGCTTCATGCGGCAAATATCCACGCAACAGCATTGTCAATTTTCTTACATTAAATTCTTTAGCCTATATCTATATTTATCTTTTGGCATTTAGTTAATTTAGGATAGATTATGTTTTATTAAAAGTTTGTTCAATTTTTCTTTTAGAAGACAAAAAAAAATGCATAGAAATTTTATTCACATTTTCAATAGACACATTTACATATTACTTAAATATATTTTTAACTGCTCTTTAATTAGAAAAAATATTATTTCTATAACTTTCTCCTATTTACCTTTTTTTAAGTTTATTTATTTAAAAAGTAACGTTATATTACTTTTTACCTTATTATTCTTTCACACCTTTTTGATTTTATTTTTGATGCTAGCCATCTAAAATTTTAAGTTAAGTAAATAATTCTCAGAAAATAAAAACTGCCTCATAAAATTTTTTACATTCCATATGAGCAAAATTATACGGCCGATCCTCAGGATTTTTCTTTAATATTTATTGAAAATGAGAATCGCGATTCTTAAAATAAATTATATCTTACCATTGTCAAATTAAATTATTTTATTAAAAAAATAAATATATGGGGCTGTCCATATATTACGTCATCAAGTTGGGGGGAGGGGGATCCGAGTTTGATTACGAATGATTATGTGGGGGGGAGGGGGTGTTTCGATGGTGATTACATAATCACTGTAGAAAAAAAAATGAAATTTCAGAATAGAAAAGAATAATGATACTCCAAGTTACCGTATTTTTTTTCAGTTTCTCAAACGATTAGCATACAGCGCGGTTTTTTTCGCGGTATTTATAAGAAATAGTATGGTTTTTCAGTGTCTCAAAAGTCAGCTAGGGGACAGCGTGGAAAAACTCGGCGTTTTTTTTTAGCTTTCACTTTAATTGTTGGAACTAAAGATCTTTTTTTTAGCTCTCAGTGATTACGTAATCACGCGGGGAGGAGGGGGTGTCCGCTGAATGATTACAGTTGATGACGAGGGGGGGAAGGGGTGTCCAAATAGGTCGAAAAATTGATGACGTAATATATAGACAGCCTCTATGTGAATATCGTTTTCAAAATGGCATCAACTTTTAAGAAGAAAATCATTAACAGCTTTCAGGAAGTTAGATCATAAGAATTTTATAAGCCTTTAAATCTTATAATATACTTATGAAATCATGAAGCTACGAATATTTTGTTATTAATTTAATATTTAATAAAAGATTGATATGGAAAAATGATATATTGCAGCAACTCAACTGTTCAAATTTGCCAATTTTCAATATATTCCAGACAATCGCTTATTTACACACTACTTAAAAGCAGGATATTTTAGTTGTAGACAATAAATTTGGTTATTATTGAATTTTTCAGAATTATTTTAAAATAAAAATTATTTACTTTTATATAATACATGTAAACAATTATTCAATAAGCAGACTCTAGAAATACCACAAGTTTTAAAGTAAAGCTTGAATAGATGTTTGAATATGATTTTATGCCATTAAAAATACATACGGTTATCTAAATTTTTATTTAATTTTTTTGAAAAAAAAAATAAGTATTGGTTTTGCAAATTTTTTTTTTGCACTTTTGGAAATCATGGAAAATTTGCCCCCCTTTCTCCCGTTTTTTTCTCACAAAGTCGTGTTGGCAGCTTGTTATTTTTGAAAACAAAAAATATTATTAGATTTCTTGCTTTTTCTATGAAGACCATCAAACAGAGTTTAGTGAAAGGATATGGGTGAATGACCCATCGTCAGGCATGACATAGTCGGATCTTAAAAATATATAAATTTTGGTTTCGATCTTTGTAGTTTTTATTCGGTAGAAACATATTTTCTTATAAAAGGTCATATATTGTGGAAAATTTTCATACGTGCAACATCTAAGAAATATCTTCTACATCTTATAAAAATCTTCCATATCTTATAGAAAAAAATCCACATCTTATTTCATACGATATTGCAGACACTGTTTCTAACTTATGAGGACAGCAGTAGTTCTTTTAAAAATGAATTAAAAAGTTGGATTAACGCAAATAAATAAAAACGTTTACAGTTTGTTTGTACCATTTTTATTGTTTTAGTTTTAGGTACATATATCTAAAAGTAATACCAAATGTCACCTTTAAATATAAATTAACTTCAAATTATTATTAATATATTACATTGAATTTAATATAGAAAGGGAAATGGCAGATGAATTAAGGTTATTCGGGAAAACGAAAATTTATATTTTAATAATAGTCTTTAATACATAATTTGGGAAAACGAAATTAAATGAATACATTCACGAGAACGTAAAATAGGTAACGAATAATAATTACGCAGGCCTGTGTCTTCGCTTATGTCGTTTTATTAAACATTACAGATTCAGATTTTCTGTACTATACATATATAATAAGCACTTTGCGCAAACTTAATACATGTAATTTGTAAGAATTACATTAATATCATAACACAAAATTTCCACAAACCGCCAAATAGTATTACTTGAAAAGCATGCATATTCAATAGGGTGGTCCCAAAAATTGTTTTGAAAGATGTTCAAAGCTGAGTTCATAACACCAAAATTTATAAATATTTCAATTCAATTTTTTATTCTCTAAAAATTGCGATCGCATTTCAAAACCACGAAAAAATATTTATTCCTATGCCCTTTCGTCGGGTTAAACATTTCAAATTCAATTTTTAAAAAATGTTTTAAACATAGTTTTTTTTTTTTTTTGAACTGCCCTATATTTATACACTCTACATATAGCATATGATATGCATCAGCTGGCTGAAATCTGAATATTATTTAAATATTTAAAATATTCAAAAAGCACTAAATCTGAGAGCACAAATATAATACTAAATTTCTAATGTACCTATACTTATATATTTTTTTTTTTTCATACATTATAAAGTATACTTTTGTTGAAAATTATTCACTACAGTTGTTGCGAAGAATTTATGAAATATTTGCTAAAAGAAAAACAATGATATATTACACAAAAGATCACAAATTTTTTAGCACTTAATTTGATGGAATGTTATATTTTCTATTCGTATATATAAACTATATAGTTATGTACTGTACATAATTAGTAAATATCATAATAGTGCTATTGTTGATGGAATATTTGATTGACAAAATATTATTTATCGAAGAAGAAAACACACAAGCTAATTTTTCATTAGAATTAATAAAATATGAGTAATTTTATATTATTATATTATTTACGATAACTGTATGAGTATAGTATATGTACACATTTTTACAATTTATTCTTTTTGCAATATACTTTAATATATTTATAAACATTTGTAAATTAAAAGAGAAGAAAAGAAGACTGATTAATAATAAGCAATTATAAAATATTTATATTTGAACTGATTTTGAGATAATTCACATTCATAAAACGATTAATCTAATTTTAAGTATACCTGCTTCTTAAATAACCACACACATCTGTCAATTTCATCCTAATATATGTATTAATACCTCATAAATGTCGTATGTAAAATTCTATCTAATATTCTAATATCACCATTTACTTTATTTTATTTCTTGTCGAACAGGAAAAACAAAAAACAATAAATATCAATTTCTAAATTTCAAATATTATTCACTAACTTACTTAGTTTTTAGTCAAATCTTTGCTTATTATATACTTTTTATTTCTTTTTTAATCATAGATTATATAATAAGCTTTATTATTTATAATATTTCTTTTTTCTTTTATCTAAATAAATGTCTTTCAATTCAATTAATTTATTTTTAATTTATACTTACAAATGGGTAAATTTAACTGTTCCGTTCCATGCGTAAGTATGTCGGTCCATTGTATTATTAAATATTTATAATTTAATTCGTTTTTAAACCGCAATAGCCAAACGTTTCTGTGACTTTTCACTATCTGTACGATTTAAATTCATATTATCAACGTGCTATAAACATAAATCGATCGGTGGACCATTGACTGCATCTGCCGCTATCGTTCTGGTGCCGTCTTCTGATTGTAATTGTAGCGATGTTGGTGGTCCATTTGTTGTGGGTGACGTTGGTGTTTGTGTTAATTTTACTGTTGTAACTGGTGGTACTGGTAGTGTTTCAGTAGCGGAATGAAATTTATTACTATTAATTATATTTAAATTAGTCATTGTATTGCTTGAAATCGTTTTATTATTTGGATTTGTAGCTGAAGAAGGTGTTGATGATATTGTTGAAATAGAATTGTGATCAAAGAATGGCGATGGAATATTATTACAATTTGTAATACTATTATTCAAATTTGATAATAAGTTTGTTAAATTAACTGTTTGTGTTGCTATTTCAGCAAAACGAACACGACCATTTTCACCTCCACCAGCAACTAGAAATGAAGAGAAAGAAGAAAAAAATAAAAAAAAACTTATTAAATAAAATATTTTTATTTTGTTTCTTAACAAAATAATCACGAAAATTATTGGTCTTCAAAAAATTAGTCAATCGAATTTTCTTTTGAGCACAAAAAAGAACTGCAGTGCTATTTTTTACAGATTTAGCAAAAATATATATTATAAAATTATTATTATTTTATCGAGTCTCTTAATAGATAAATAAATGAAAATGCTAATATCTATATATATATATATATAATACATTTAATAATAAAGGTCGGTTGCTACTTAATTAGATGGAGACTGATGAAAAAATGTAAAATTAAATGTAAGAGTGAGTGTTCGTCATTTCTATTAAAGTAACGATCGACCTGTACATTATGCAGCATTCATTTACTTACCAATATTGGGAACTTTTAATTTAGTTCCATCTTCTGGTGCAAATATCGATGTTTGTTTTTCAATTTTTTCATTTTGATTGCATGTAGCTGCTGTTACCATAATTGCAGCCATCATTGATGACGGTCCTGTACCCGTTGTTTTATTCATTGCACTATACCGAACAGGCATCATACTTTGACGAACATTTCGCTCGGGTCGTATTAGAATTATGTACAACTTTACGTTCATTTGAAAGAAAAATTATAAATAGCAATTTTTTTTTAATAAATATTTTCTTATAATTCTGTTTTAGCAAGAAATGAAATAAACAAATAAATTTATCATGCCTTACCTTTGGTGAAAATAAACACGCCACTGTGACACTAGCTGATAAGCTGATTGTCACAGACATTGATGTTATGCGTAATGGTACGTGATTAGCTGTTCCAAAATACAATGGAACAAATGCTAGCCAAATTACACAAGTTGTATACATTGTAAATCCTATTTTAAAAAATCTTTATTAATAATAAAATTCATGGTGGTCATTTTGCAAGGTCTTATGTTGCTTGGATATAAATATTTTTAATATAAACGTATTTCAAGATAAATAAAAAAACCAAATAAAGAAAACTTTCTATTACACATACACTAGGTTTATAATGCAAGAAGCTGGTCCCGCACTACAATCGCAAATTTAGTGTATAAGTACATTGTATACACATATATAATGATAAATGTGGTGCGGCTACTGTGCAGCCCGACGCCCGAGCCACATATTCTTGCATTATAAACGTAGCGATAAAGAAGTTCACTTTTAGAATTGGTTCTTGAATAGTGAGTTAGTAGACTTTGTATAATAAGTTCATTTATAAGAAATAGTTTTGTTTTAGGATGGTTTCCTAAAAATTAAAAAAAGATTTTTTTTAAAAAAGTTAATATTCACATTAGAGCCTCTCCTCTGTTCAGTGGCACAGCTTGCTAGTGGCAACCAGCCACCTATTCTTCGGCCATAGATTAAAAATATGACCCACAATTTCTCACCAAAAACATCTGTGTGCAAATCGCATTATCAAAAACTTGGAAAAGATATACTATTTGCAATCAAAATATTTTTTTCGATCACATTATGAACAGCCACATCGGGCTAATCTCGAATCTCCCATATAGCCAGTACAACCTAAGTTAAAAAAGCAAGCTGACAATGCAATTCTGGTCTTCAATTCCCGAGTTCATTCCATAATTATGGCATACCATAAATATGGAAAGAAGAATATCCCATGAGAAATTTAAAATTTGGCACGGTGTAAAATTTGGTATTCTTGAAGCCATTCCATATATTTATGTATGGAGAGCTGAAATTTGGGATATGTAGAACTAATTACGGATATGAAATTTATAGCATGCCACCATATTCGATTATGGAATGTCAAATACAACTCCATATTTATAGAATGATCTTCATTCCATAAATATGGCATGCTAAATTCGAGAATTGACAAAAATGAATTTCGTCCATATTTTAGTTATTTCTTTCAAAACTCGAGAATTAAAGCTCTGGTCGAAAAAAAGAGGCAATACGTCTGTCTTTTTGGTATATTGACCAACAAAATCCGCCCAACCAATCCTGAGATCCAAGAAAGAAAAAAAAGGGCAATGCCGCCGAAAAAAATAGCAGGCAAATTTTCCCCCTAATTCCGAAAGTGGTAAAAAAAAATGTCTAACCAATATTTAACTTTTTTCAAAATTCGACCGAATTCTCAAAAATGAAGTAAAATGAGAATATGCGTTTTGGAATGAAAATGGGATAGAACTGAAAATACTGGTTTTGTTTATAACTAAATTTACTAATAAAATATTAATTTTCATATTTTGTTTTCTTATTTTCCAAGCAAGGAAACATCTAGATAATACTTTTTTTAGTAACATCAATGTTGAATGTATTGATTTTATGAACAAAATATTAATCTGAGCTTACCAATATGCTTGGATTCATTAAATGCTTCTGGAATTTTTCGCGTTAGTACTGCGTAAACGGTACAAATGACAATTAAAAATATTGGATAAGAAAATGCAATCATATAAGATGCATCTATGTATGAGTCACAAACAAGTAAATTATCTTCACGTGTTGGGTAATGATGCATTGCACGAGCTGGCGAGATCACCATCCATACACCATTAATTATGAGCTAACCAATAAGTAAATAACAAATTATTTAGTAAATCCATTAAGATTACATAATTATTTTTCCTAATTTTACCTGTATTGAAGTCAGTCCACTACAAATAAATAATTGTGATCTAGGACTAATAAATGATGGCCGTTTTGCTGACTGTTTACCATGCTTAAAAATGCGTGATATTCGATTGGTTTTTGTTAATAGTGCTGCATAAACAACTGTAAAACAAAATCCAGCTCCAAATCTGTAATCATAAAAAGATCATAACATAAAATAACTTTTTTTTTTATTTTTCAAATTGCGAGGGTTATATGTACATTTAAATTGTATCAAATTATATAGGAGCATTCTACTCTACAATCTACATTCGGTAAATGTTCTTATCATTTACTTGCACTATTTCTGTAGATTTCGATGGCCGTAGAAAGAAAAATCTATCTATTATTTATTTAAGCAAACATAAAAATCGAATACACAAGACCAATTATAAAAATGAAATTGAAGGGACAATATGTTGTGCCCTAATAAGATTATTTAGAAATACATAATAGATGCGAATTTCTACTAGTGGTTGTACATTTGTACACGTTTTCCATTATTATCGGTTTAACTATATTACAAGTAAAATTTTATTGGATTTTTTTATGTGTTTCTTAATTCAACTGACATTTTTGTTATCATTAAAAAGAGGTATGTACTTAAATATTTAATATTTTGTTTGCATGGTTTTTCGTATTCTTTGTTTTAAAATGAAGAATATAAGTCACAAAATATTGACAATATTGTCAGGCTGTATATTGGATAAATGGAGTGTTTAGAGGATGTGGTGGGTATCCTAAAAGTACTTGTCAGGCTGGCGTCACATATTCACCAGCCTGTCACAATAAACACATGTCAGGCTGGGTCTCATTTTCTCCAGCCTTTCCCCAATGAAGGCTACCAGATATAGCCCGACAATATTGTTAGGTTGGCCAACGTTTTCTATAAACCCTTCAATACCCCAATGAACAGCCTGACAAGGATATGGGCTGTAATTTAAAAATTAAATATTGTCACGCTGGCGTCACATGTTCCTCAGTCTGACCATATTTTCTCCTAAAAGGGGGCAGCCTGACATAGCCTGACAGTACTTTTAGGATATCCACCACATCCTCTAAACACTCCATTTGTCCAATAGACAGCCTGACAATATTGTCAGGCTGGCATCACAGACGCGATTATTGCAAGTAAAAATAAGATTTTCCATTTCAATATTTTAATTTCGGGATTGCACAATATTTATTGTTTAGTTTCATTTCTCTTATAGATATTATACGACGTTTATATTTCTAGTTTGATTAATATCTACCAATATGTCCAATCAGAACTGACTCAGGACTATTAATTATTTCCAATTATACACATCTAAAATTATACATCCATCTAAATAACACACCTCCAAATAGAATAGCTTCTCTATTTATTACATTGTAAAATCATTTAGAAAGCTTTACCCCCTTACAATTTATAAAAACATGAATCGAAATATAGACATTCTAATTTTACTCATTCTTTCTATTTATCTTACCAATTGCCAATTAACACAATAATTTATTGTCAATTTTCTATGCCCACATTCCTACAAGCAAATGTACAATTATTGTCTTGCACTTGTATTGTTTTTTTCCAAAATAACCTGTTTGTAATTTTACTCAAAAAACAAATAAATAAAATAAAATAAAATAGAAGTTAAATTAATTATTTTCTTCTTACCTTTGAATACCACATGCAAAATCAGTCGGCCGTAATATTAAAGCAAATGTTACTGAATAGCACATTATAATTCCAGCCAGTAACACATAACTTAATTCACGACCAGATGCTCGTACAACAGGTGTATCATTATGTCTAATGACAAAAATATATTTTTCATTTGAAAATGTTCAGAGAAAATTTCGTTATTTTGTTTGTTATAATTTACCGTAAAAATACTCCAACAACAAATAATGTTATTAGCATTCCAGTTGAACTGAATGCCATCGCACCAATAGCCCATCCAGATTCAGGACGTAAAAATTGTTCAGGTATATCTTGGCAATATTGCTTATACCGATCTGGAATTGTGCCTTTTGGACAGGCTAAACATTGTGTTTCGTCTTGCGGATGACGTATCTGAAATAATTAGTAAATGCATTGAAAATAATAAGGAATAATATTTCTTGATAAATTTAATGTAAAAGAAGTAGAATTACAGTTTAAAGTGCATAAATAAAAAAAAAAAATCCTGACCACACAGCCTGAATTGATTTGACTTTTCAGAGTTTAGATTTCAGTATAATGATATTAAAACTATCATGAAACAATATCGCATTAACTTATTTCTGAAAACTATTCATCACCCAACATTTTACATAAAATTTACCAATTATATTTGAATTACAATACGCTAACAAATATGATGTTGAGTATTTAATCTAAACTGAATATGTGCATTCCCGCCATTTACTCAATTATGTACATTTTATATTGTTTCCGCAATGTGAGCATATCTGAATTTATTGTTGTACTCGTCTGAATAACTTTTGAAACTGTATAGTAATTTTTAATTTAAATGCTTTGCATCTCACTAACCACGTTTATCATTTTCAGAAAATTTATTCATTATAAAGCATTTGCTCTTCTTTATTCAAATACTTGAAATTACTTTAAAATGTTAATGATGAAAGATTAAGCACTAGTAAAATATACTGAATAGTATAATAAGAAAATGTTGCAAATGAATGGATTCGAATTTTTGTCTGATAAACTGAATGATATTTTATTAAATATCTTGTTTTATAAAAAGAAATCTAAATTTTTGAAGAAAAATAAGCTGATGCCTAATCTAGGGTCTATTATAAATTGATCAGATATTTTTAATTAATGTGTTTCATATAATATTGCAGACATTTCCATTATGCTAATTAATTTACCTCGTTTTCGTTTACTAAATAACAGAACAGTAAAACTACAGACTAAACGGAATTCAGTAAAATAAAAAGGGTCATTTTTTTTTTAGATTTATTAAGTCAACGAAGGTTTTTTTATTCAGTAGGAGGACAAGGAGTCAATAATGATATATTGAATAGAATGTGCTTCAATATTATTTGTCTATCCGTCGACATTCATTTATCTTCGTTGTGTTCAATGCAAGATGTTTAAATAAAATATATCTCAATGCTATGTCTCATGTTATGTTTATTTAAAATTAGTTTTTCGTTTGTGGTTGTTATTTTTTAAACATAATAAATGTCTGGTTTTCTCGAAAATAAATGTATATTTGCTGTAGGTAAAATAGGTAAAAGCTTTTAAGTTTTTTATAGTAGTTTTTTTTTTGGAATTACATTGCTGCAGTAGGATAATTTTAAAATACATTTATACCGTAAGAAATGTATTCTTCAATTTCTAAATAGTTTCTTGCCAACATTTTTCTGCCATTCATTTAGATGATTCAAATAAATCTGTTTCAATAACTTTCAATTACAATCACAATGATAGCAAAAATATTTTATTTAAAAGTCCATGTCGTAGAAATTGTAGTGTCAGCTCAATTACAGTTTACATTACTCGAATCTATGAAGCAGAATTCTACTTCAATGTCATATCAACAGGTAGAGTAATGCTACTTACAATATTTTCCAATGGGATGTACTTGTACATCCATGAAATTGCATATTATTTCAACTTGACCTAAATTCATGGTATTATAAACAGATTTATATACCAACTAGAAATACGAAATAGAAAACTTGAAATATTTATCATCTGTGACGTCAAAATTAAAGACCAGAGGTACTATCAAATAAATTATCCATTAATAATATATAAGCAACTGAAAGATTGAAGTTTTTAATATTTTTTTTTCTGTTTTTTTTTTTTTTTAAGTTGACAGCGATAAATAGATAGCATATCTGAGTAGTTGAGAATTTCTTTTTCTCGAGTATTTGTTCTTTTTAAATTGGTTTTCATTTAAAAATATTAATAGAGTTCTGTAATTATTTATGGGAAATATGCGAATATTTGTATAGTAGGTTGAAAAGATTTGTCATATGGTTGGCAGGTGCATGTGTAGGAGTATACCATATATGTTATGATGTGGATTTCAGCAATTTTGATCATAATTTTTGGTCAGAATTCAAATGCTAATCTTAGAAGCTCGTAAATAAAATGAGGCCATCAATTCAAATATAGCAAACACAGAAATACAGATAAATTAATTTCAATTGTTTCCAGGGTTCAGAAAAAATCAGATTTTTTTGATAAAAATCAAATTAATCGATTTTTTTGATTTAAATCATGATTTATTTGAATTATTTGATTTATTTGATTTTTTTGATTTTTTTGATTTTTTTTAAAGATATTTATTTTTTCTTGCTCTAGGAATGTTTTTTTTTTTCCACATGTTTTGCATTTGGCTTTGGAACCTTTTCGTTCGACACTTATTATTTCTTCGTAACACAACCAAATTGGGTGTCTTTTTCTACCCGAAATTTTAAACAGAGAAAATTTACTTCACAAATAATTTTAATCTTATACAAAAATCGACAATCGACAGAAACTTATGGTACATTCACATAGCGTAAAGTCTGGACTCAAATTGTATGAATGTGAAATAAAAGTCTTCTGTTTTTGGATTTTGAAATAAGAGTCATTTTCTCGTGGAGCCAGCGATATTACGTGTCAAAAATAAATCAAAAAATGCGTTGAGTCAGTAATTTGAGTCCCGATTTTGTGAATTGGAGTTTGTATGCCATGTGAATATTCGCCTATGTCGTTGCAAATAGATGGAGCTAAAAACATGTAGTTAAGCGCTGTCAAAATGTAAATTTTTTTGTTGATAAAATTGGAT
>JAABKK020012927.1:0-21868 GCA_011634745.2 Catotricha subobsoleta
AACTTAGAAGATGAAAAAACACAAACACTCAAAATCACAAGTTCAACTGGATTGCGCGGTGGCTAAAATTTAAAAAACTCGGACCTTAACATTAAAAATAGTCGTTTTAGGTCCAATCACATCTAAAAATGCTTTTGGAGCTAGAAAATTTTAACATTTTGGAACTCCCATACAAAAAACGAACCACCCTATTGTACATACTTAACTTATCTATAGCTCCCACTTATCAATCGCATGTGGATTTTTTTTTCCACCGAAATTTTATCGTCTCATTTAAATTCCAGAAACATATGATTATGGAAATATTTATAAGAAAAAGATTAGCAATACATAAAATTAAGATATATATGCAATGTTAATGTTGTTTAATGAAAATTCTATGGATCGTCATATTTTTGCAGGTAGAAAACCCTAAAACGCAACTCCAAATGAACTGCATAGCAGTAGCTTTTAGACAAAGATAGAGATATTTAAAAACGTCAGTATGATACAAAATAACTATATCAGTATTTAATGTAAAGAAAATATTGATGAAAACATTAACTTTTTAACACCTTTCACTGTTGTGTTCACGTTGTTCTAAAAGGTTAGTACAGAATTTGTACCATTTAGCAGAAAAACATGTTAAAACATTAATGTTTTCTTTACTTTATAATAATAACAAATTTAACAAATAAATAGTGATATGAATATTGAGTAGTTTATGTAAGTATGTCAATATTACTATAAAAATTCAGACTCATAAATATGTTGCTGTTCTTAGTAGCCTTAAACTTATAAATAAATTTTACTAATTTGCTCACTAGATTTAGTGAATAAGCTCAATTCGATTCACTAAATCGAAACAAATTGTTTGTTCTATTTTTACCTTTGAATAAAGCTTTTTTAATCAAACTGCATCACTCTCCCAAAATGTATATTAAAGATATACAGAAACAGAAAAATAATCATAATCTACTGAAATGAAAAATAAATAACCATTGTTTTGTTGCTACATACATAAAAGTTTATTTTATTTCATTTTATTTAAATAACCAAAGAAAATATTTACATTTTAAACATATATTTTTTGTTTTATTAATTTATGTTACGTAAACGATATATACACAATATTCAACATTCATCATAATTTATTTTAATTACGATATTTGTTGTTCTGTTATTTTTTTTTTTTCAATTTCACTTTCTAATAAATACTTAATCAGTAATATTAATTATTTATTTGATATTTTAAATATAAATTTTAAATTTAAATCCTATAAATTTATCGACGATAATATACTTATGTAATTAAAAAATAAAAAAAAAAAATAGAATAAAAATGAAAAACAAAAACAAGAAAATTAAACGAAAATGAAATATGAATTAAAATCTAAATTAGATGTGTCTCTACACCTTAGTATTAATGTTCTCGAATAAAATATTTACTTATAAATTACATTTTTATTTTTTTTTTATTTTTTTGTTTTAGTATCATTTTTATGTGTGGTTTCACTTAGAAGCTACGAATTTAACTTAACACATATAAGTAGGTATTATATAATATATATTTATTTTTTTACTTTTATTTCATATTTGTTTTGTGTGTTTTTGTTTTTTTTTGTTGTTTTGTTTTTTTTTTTTTCTATTTACAGCATACGATCATATAATGTTATAATTTAATTATATTTATTTAATAAGAACTTTTTTATAATTATATTAAAAAAATATATTTTTATATTTATTTAAAATTTAAATATTAATTAGTTTAAATTAATTAAATTAAAACTAAAATGAAATTTGAATTTTATCGAAAACCAAAAAAAAATGTACACATATTTTTAGTTACATCGTTACAACTTAAACATTATTATAATTATTTTTTTTATTATTAGACAATTTAAATAAAAGATATCTGTGTTTATATTAGTTCTCATTTTTATGTTTTTTATTTATTTATTTTATTTGTTTATTTTTTTTTTTTTTTGGTTATTGATTTGAATTTCTATCAATAAAAATGCTTAAACTTATTTAATAGTAATATATTTTTATTGTATTATATTTTCTTAATAATATTTATTAATAAAATTTTAAGTAAAAACAATAAATATTGTACAGAAAAATGTGTGTGTGTGTTGTTGTTGTGATTTTATAGAAATTGCAAATTGGACATTTTTTTTTTTTTTGTTTAAGTTAGATGCGGTTAAGTAGTTAAGAACATTATTAAAGGATCTTAAAAATGATTTGAACAAAAATTTTAAAATTTTAAATATTAAATTAATTAAAATATAAATTTTATTCGAATGTTGCATTCTTTTTATTGAAACAAGTTTTTGACAAGTTTAAAGATTTCGAGGAGGACAACACAAAATTTATTTTTAAACCATAAACATAAATTTATCTTAACAAAAAGATAAATAATTTTTTGGTTAGAAATGAAAGAAGCAGATTTGTAGAAGAAAACAAAATGTGAAATAGAAAAAAAAACAAAACAAAACCAAAACCAAAATAAATAAATAAATAAAAATAAGAAAATAAAAAAAAAAAAAATTTTGAAGTTTTGCATGAAATGAGATATTTATTTTATTTTATTGATTTTATAACAATCATACACCAATATAATGATCATTTTTTTTTAATTATTTATTTGTGTTACACGAACATCGAGAACATATAGAGGTACGTACGAGGATGAATATATTTTAAGTTGTGGCATGATCTATTAAGTTTTACTTATCCAAATTCAATGCTTACGCAATATGTCCGAAACACTGTTTTTTTTTTTTTTGTTTTTTGTGTTATTTATGTAGTCATTTAAAATTATGGATTGTTTTTTTTATTTACAAGACTATGTGATAATCGATTGTTAAACTATTTGATATTATTTACAGTCCGGTCAATTTAGGCGTGACCAATGTGACGGTATAATCTACACAAAAAAAAAAACAATTATGGCGTCTTCTCATGTATTCTCAATGATGTACGCAGAAAGACGAATTTCGCGGTTCACAGTTCATTGGCCGACCGAATGTATTGTATATGATGATGGCTCTTTACATATATTTTACAATATTATATAAATATATTTACACTATTTTATATATTTTAGCTGCATTTTTAAATTGAAATAGGTAGTTGAATTCGTAATAATCGTTTTTAATTAGTACAGAAAACAGTTTTAAATACAACAGTATGAGCCGTTTATTAATTAATATTGAAATAGGATATTTTTGGGGGAGAAAAGTTTATAATTTTTTTTTTTCTTTTTTCACTTTTTTTTTTGTTTTCTCATTTTCTTTTACTGTTTGTAATTTTTTTTTTATTATGTTGTATTTCTAAACACAATAATATTTATATATCTTTATATATATATATTATTTTATTTCAATTTTTTTTTTTATATATTAATTAAATGCACTAGCTAATATTATATTTTAATTAATTAGATAATTATTTTCGATAATACCAAATCCTATAGGATTGACTAAATAATAATAATTTTTTTTTTTTTTTTTTATTTCATATTTAATTTCTTTTAATCACAGATATTTTTTTTTTCATTTTTAATTTAAAATAGATTAAACTTAAGAGCAAAATTTACAAGCATCATTTTTTTTTTATTATTTCTTTAGATATTTTCTTAATATAAAATGTGATGCGCCTATACAATTCAATTAAATATAATACGTTATCAAATGGTACATTTCTCATTGGATAATTATTTAATTTATGGTGGATCAAATAGACAAATCATTTTTGTTATTCTTGTTGTATTTTGAAATTTTAATTAACTGAATGTACAGCAGTGCATTTCAAAATGATTTTTTTTATTAAATTTAAAGCTTGTCCGCGGCTCATGTTTTTACTGAAAGAAAACGAATATTTTGCAATAATAAAAACTTCCGATCAATTTGAAAATATTTGAATGTAGTATTCATCTATCAATTACGTATATATTCAAATTGGATGTTTTACTTTCTTAGAACATTTTCATATTTTAAATACATTCGCTTCAATTCGAAATTATAACAATGTTAAGCTTGTTACGTGTAATAATATTTTCTTATCTTATATATATATATATTTAAAAAATATATATATAATATATATTTTTAATCTTTGCATTTACATTATATTAGAACATGTTTTATGAATCTTCGATTTGATGTCATTTAGATTATCAAAAAGTCACTTAAAATTATTTGTAACAATTAAATAAAATAAAAAGAAACAAAACAAAAAGAGAAAGAAATTATTATTATTATATGTATTTCGTAGCAGTAAACACCAACAAACCATATTGTTTTTAACTTTTTTTTGTTTTTTAAATGACAATGATAGAATATCTAAAATGTCATCCCTGATTAACTAAAAGATTTTAAAACATAGTAACAACAATAATTTTTAATTAGTTGAAAAAAAAAAAGAAAAAACAAAGTTACATAAAGCACAATTTAGTTTTACTAAGGAACAAATAATTATGGAAGTTTATGTCCATAGAGAATTAATTTCCTGTCTAATTTCTAATTTTATCCGATTTTTGATTTATTTTATGTTTTTTGTTGTTTCGTTTTCTTTATTGAATTATAAAATATTGGTTTGATTCATTTTTAATAAAAATTCTTTAATGTCAGTCAAAATTATTCACATAACTGAAACGAATCAATTCAGGTGATTTTGTAAATATGGCTCCAAAAAATGCAACCTTAGGTACGTATTAAATTGGCATCTACAATTAAGTAATAATAAATATGAATGATGCATAAATAGCAATCAATTTGTTATTTATGCAATTTTTTTTTTTCACTAGAATATAAATCAGTATATAATCGGAAAAATGAAAGATCTAATATTTCCTTATTTCTTTACTCGCAAATTGACATTGAGCAAGTAACTATTTTCCAAATGAGACTTATTTATCATTTTTATAAGTTTATTATTGTACTACTTAATTTGTTTCTGTGATCCATTGATCTTTGTTATCGTTATTACAAATATTAGAAAGATGTCAATTATAATGTAATTGTGCTCTCCAATTTTGATTGGGATTAGTAATGCTACGACTACTGCTACTAATTATTGTGCTATTGCTAGTATTACTACAGTTTTGTCGTCGACTTGACTGTTTGGAAATATTATCATCATTATTTGAAGAAAAATGTCGACCTGATGCAGCTGGATACTTTTTTGCCCGACGACTCGTTGAACTTGTTTGTAATTGAGATGTTTCTTCTGGCTTTAGATTTTTAATTTTAAGTTTTAATATTTTTGGAACAATTAATTCGGTAGCATTTTTATCTCTACAATTAGATTCGGTACCATTCGTTGTATTTGAATGTTTTACCGAAGTGTCACGTACTGTATTATCATTTGGATTAACTCTGAACGCAGATCGTGGTAATGATGGTTGTGTTGGATTAATATAATTTATATTTTTTACTAGTAACGTTTGTTGTGTGGATTGAATATCAGATTGCGTTTCACACTCACTTTGACCTCGAACACCTTGCGTAAGAAAATTAATCGATTTCGATGCCATAACATCAATAAGTTTGCCTTGCTTGAAAATTCGTTTTGTTGGAATATTTATGATTTCATGACTTTGCTTACGTTTCAAATTAGTTGATTTTACTTCAGAACCTCGAATCAATGAATTCTTTTTATTTGAATGTACATACGATGACGGTGACTTAAATGAAAAATCATCAGCTGGTGGTTTTGTTTCCGATAACGTTTGAAAACTTTTAGAACACATATCATTTGTTGGCATTGACATTTCAATAACTTCTTTCATAATTTCATTTTCAACAAATGTATCACAGATAGAATCATGAGGTTTGGAATTACACATTTCATCGCATCTATCTGACGCTGTTACTTCTGGTACATATTCAATTAAATCTTCATAATCAATTTTTGCTGGTTCGTAATTCATATCAGTATCGGTATCGTTTGACAATAAATGTTCGTCTTCATTGCATTTATTTTCATCTGAATTAGTTTCTGAAATAATTCTCTCCATTGCGAGCTTAATCTCCTCATTAGTTTTTTCATCATTTTCCTTATTCTCATTCGTTAAAAGTGTACTGTCTTCACAATTTGTTTCACATTTAGTATTATTTGTCATTATAGTTTTACTATCATTGACATTTATCACATTCATCATATCTAAATAATTGTAATCAAAATCATAGAAATCGTACTCATAATCGTTAATATTTGAATTTGCATCTGGTATTGTTGATATTAAATGATTTGATCCTACACTGTCATGAATATTGTCATTGTTCAAACTAGGACGATTCATTGAATTTGCTATTGAGCTTTCATAAATATTTTCATTGAAGCTAGAGCGATTAGAATCCTTTTTCGGTATTCTTGATGGATCCAATATCTCTTTTAACGGTGCTGCACACATATCATAACCATTGTTTAACGATGATATTCGTGTTAAATGATTATCGACTAATGGAAATACAGCCTCTTCTACTGGTAATGGTTTTTCTGAATAGCCCTTTTTGCTGGTACCCATTGTTGGATCGGTTCGATGTTCATATTCACGTTTATATTGTTCAAATATGTTGTCATCTCCATAATTATCAATTTCATTTTGCAACATAATCTCATTAATCTTTTGAGGCGTTGACGAACCCAATACATCATTATTTGAGTCAGGTAATTCTGGAATTGATGTTGCTTCTTCGCCATATATTGAAATTGATGTTTGTTCATCAAATATTGGCTGTATGGAATTTTTATAATCAGTTTTATCATTATCTCTTTCTAAAAGTACCTCACGCAATTGATCTGAAAAATTCATTGTATCTGGTGTTGACTTTATGTCAATTGGAAGAGTAGAAAGAGAATCTTCACTTTCTAAGAGAAACTGATTGTTTGGAGAATTATTAGGAGAGTTTTTGGGAGGTGTAGCTGGTACTTTTGTAGCTATACATTTACCTGTAGAGATTAATTTTTTTTTTTTCTTTTCTATGTTACGAATACGACAAGGCGTTGCTCTGGGTGGCGGCGGAGGCGGTGTTGCTGGCGTTGGTAGCGTTTCTGCCGGCGGAGGAGTTGCTGGCGGCGGCGGGGGTGGTGGAGTTGCTGGTGGTGGTGGAGTTGCTGGCAGCGGTGGAATTTCTGGCGGCTGTAGTATTACTGGCAGGAGTGGCGTTGCTGGCAGTAGTATTGTTGCTGGCAACAATGGTATTGCTGGTGTTTCTGGTTTTTCTGATATTTCTGGTCTTTCTGGTGTTTCTGATATTTCTGATATTTCTGATATTTCTGGTATTTCTGGCGTTTCTGGCTGTTGCACTATTGTTGTAATTGTTGCTGTAACACAGGGTTGAGGTGGAATATGTACCTCATTAATATCAATATTTACTGTTGTGTCCGATATTTTAGTTTCACCTATATTAGTTGATAGTTCTTTTATCATATTGAATTCTGTAGAATGTTTATTTAGTTCGTAGATTAATCCATTTTGGTCGATATTATTGGAAAAACTACCATCTGTCAATTGTACTACTGATTCATATTTTTCTTGACTATCACTAGACACTGACTCCTCAGCATCATAATATTTTTTCGAGTATTTTTTATTTTGTGATGGTGTACAATAACATTTAAACTTTCTTGACCACCATTTTAAAAATTTATCAAATGCACTAAAATAGTATGATGATGAAACGTCCGTGGCGATTTCCGTTTTCAATTCTTCTTTCATTTTTTTGTACCACTCGGAAACGTCATCAAATATATTTGAATCAATTGTTACAATGTGACATAAGCTATCCAGTTTTTCTTTCATTCGCTCCAAATAAAAAGGTACTCCAATACCCTTACTTTGAATTAATTGAACAAAACGCTGAAAAAAAGTCTTTTTTATTTTGATTAATGTTGTGCGTGTCTCCATGTAATCGTTCGGTATAGTTTCAGTTATAAACGCGAGTACATTATCATCATGCGATATGGATGGAAATTTGGCATCAAATTCTTTAATTCTTTTTAAGATTCTATCCCGATCAGAATTACATTTGCATTCAAATGTTTTCTTCATTACCAAAGGTGACAAGTATTTATTTTCATCGTTTTCCAATTTTTTATTTTCAGAAATATGGCCATTGGTTATATTAGAAATAGATTCTATTGTTGTTAAATCAGTCATTGATGTTGAATTAGCTTTGTTCAATCCACATGATCGTTCATTAGAACGTAAAATATCGTCAATTGTAAAATTACTTTTTGATACGTGATTTTTCTCCATTCTGATTTTTTTTGTTTCGGTATCTTTTCTATGTTTATTTGTGAAAGAAAAATTTTGTGCTTCTTCTACAGACTCCGAAAATGTATCTGGAGTGGTACTCTTAATATTAATTTTCAATTTTTTAGTATTTCTCTCTGGAAGAGATGTAATCTGTTCGATATCATTTGGGTTAATATGTACCATATTTATATCTTCTTTATCAGAAACCTTATCCAGTTCCTTCCTTGATCGTTTTGTAGAATTTTTAGTTTTTAATGAGTCCTGACTTCTTTTTCCAGATAAGGATTTGTTTTCAGAATTTTTCTTGTTTGATTTAAATTTTAAGCTTTTACTGACTTTTTCGGTTGCAGATCCTTGTTTATAATTTTCTCCACTAGATTTATTTGAATACAGAGCACCTTTATATGGACTTATTTCTTTTATGGTCTCAGTAGCCGGTAAAATTGTAGCCTTTCGTTTTTCCGTCATTTTGTTCATTTTATCCAGGGCTAATTGGTCTACATCATGTTCCAGTGTAACTCCGAGTTCACTTGGAGATTCATCTTTTTTATTTAAAGAGGTTGGAGCATCTTTTTTAGCACGTCTGGCAGGAATTACACGAGTTGATTTCCGTGTACTACTTATTTCGGATTTTTGTGGCGTCTTTTTTAGTTGGCGTAAGATTTTATCATTCTTAATATGGGTTAATTTATCAAATTTATCTAATAAATTTAAATCTATTGACGTCATTAATGTAAGTTTTTGATTTCCTGATAATTTCTCTTTTGAAAAATCAGGAGATAATTTTTGTGCCTCAAGCACTTTTGATGCCTCAAAAACCTTTGTGGCTTCAAGAACTTTTGCTGCTTCAAAAACTTTGGATCCGACTTTTAACTCCTTGCCAGTACAATTTTTAATTTGAACTGCAACATTAGCTAAAACATCTAAATTATTTATCAAGGACGTTCCAGATTGATCGCGTACATCTTTCAATGATAGTTCGTTCATATTATTACGTTTACGGGTTTTTGAGAGTTTTGTTCGCCGCCCAGTACCACGATTACTTGACGGTTTCCCTTCTGAAGGTAATTTTGTGACGGATATATTTGGCGATTCTATTGATGAAGTTATAATATTAGATGAAAAGCAATCTCCTTCAATTGAAATTGGGGTTTCATTCATGTCTGATGGTACAAGTTTACTAGTCTCTGTGATTATTGTGTCAACAATTTCAATTTCCATTTGTGAACTAGATGCTTTTTTGGCTTTATTGCTGACATCTTCCACTTTTGGTTCAATGGGCGTAATATTACTGCGTAAATCAACACTTAAATTTAATGGTTCAATTAGATTATCGTCGCTTATGGCAATTTCAACTGTAGAAAAAATCTTAGCATTGTCACTGTCATTTTCCATTGACTTGTCTTGATTGTGCTGATTATTATATTCTAGTGTCTCAGTCGTTGTTGACTCTAAAATATTTACTTGCACATTAATTTCCCCAGCACTAGGTATTGTTTGATCAGGTATTTCTGGTGCGGTAATGGAATTTATAGGTTCATCTGTATTGAAATCAGTTTTTTTCATGAATTCAGTTTCGGATAAAGTGGAAATAGAAACTAATGCTAAGCTGTCGTTTTGTTCATTATTCAAATTTGTGTTGTTTTCCGAAAAATCTAATGGAATTTTTTCCGATATATCGTCGGTAGTATTTTCTGGCTCTATAACACTGTCCGTTGTCGAACTTAATTCCATATTTTTTTCCGAATTTGAACTGTTGGCTGTTGGAATTTCTACAATTTCAGAGTCACTACTAATATCTTCGTAATCAATAATCACTTTCTTTTCTGACTGAGATATTGTTTGATTTTGCAACTCTACACCTACTTCCAAATAGGTAAGCATATCCAATTTATTTTTTAATTCATTTTCGGATAAAGTTTCATTTTCTTTCACCTTTTGTGTTTGAGAATCTATTAACGTATCTGAATTGTGTTTTGTTTCGGAAGAATACTTTTGTTCTTTTATATTCGGTAGATCATCATCTATTTCCATTGGAATCGGTTTATCCACCTGATTCATTTTCTCTGCTATCGGTCTTAATAACTTCGTGCTAACTCTTTCGGAGTCAATTTCTAATGACGAATTTGGTATTGGTTCCATGTTTTTTACATCATTTATGCATTTATATAAAGCATATATTGCTTCTGAGCTTGTTGGTGGATCTTGTTCTTTAATATCTGATAAATCTAATACATTATCTATTTCCAATGAATTGGGTATACTTACTTCATTTACTATATGTGTTTCCTGGTTTAATATATTTTTACTAGCTTTTATAGAGTCAATATATAAGGTTGTGGGTATTGGCTCAGTAGTTTTTAAATCTTTCAGACTATCAAATGGCATTGATGTTGTTACTGAACTAAATGTTTGACTTTGTGTAATATTAATTTGTTTCATTTTCGTGACGATATCTGTTTCTGATTTGGTTTCTGAATTGGTTTCAAATTCTTTCAGTTTTCCCTTAGTTTCTGGTTTTATGTTGTCCTTTAAAAGATTATCGATACGGTTTGGGACAGTAGTGTGATCGAACACAGGTGTTTTTTTCTTAATTTGTTTTTGTGAAACTATAGTTATATTTAGATTCGAAGCAGTAGTCTTGGCTTTATTTAATTCATTATTGTCTAATATCGAACTACTAACGGTTGCGCTAGAAACTATTGATATTGAATCATCTTTCAATAAAATCATTTGTTTGCTAGTGTTTGTGGTTTCTTTATGATCCCTAGTTGTAGATTTAATTTCTGGATGATTTTGTATAGCATCTATTTCTAAATTTTCATGATTTGATGAGTTTAAACTATTTGGATCGCCTTTGCTAATGATTGTGCTTTCTTGATGATCAGAAGGTGTAGATATAATTTCTAGTTGATTTTTTATAGCTTCTGTTTTTAACTTTTCTTGATTTGAATCGTTTCCAATTTTATTCCAACATTTATTTACAATGTTTTCCAATTTGTTAATCTTTTTTACTTTCGGTTTAATGTTTAAATCACTATTCATATTATTAGCAGCAGCATTCACAACTTTTTGAACAGAAATTTCTCCTCTAAATTCTTTGCTAATATCACCAATCATATGATTTATTTCAGTTTCATTATTTATAAGTTTACTTGTAGTCATAGTTAATTCAGATGATGAAGTGCTATTTAGGTCATTACTTCGTTGTAATTCATCATTTTTCGACGCATTTATACTATCTGCTGATGTATTATTAGATTTTTCAAATGGTTTATTACTATTTGTAAGTTCACTATTGTTTTTTTCTAATGTAGTTAGGTCATTTGCACAAATACTTTGACTTGGGCTTTTTTCATTATTTAAATCAACTTGACTAGAAGAATGTTCATTTAAATCTATATTTATGGGTGGAATCACGATATCATTTTTAATTTCAGTCTTTTCATCTTCTATATGTTTTACAGATTTATCTAAATTAACATTAGTCTCAATACAACAGTCTGTGATGGTATCATCGCTTTTATTTTGATATTGAGGTAGTACCGCAGGTGTCACGGAAAATGTATCTGCAAAATCTTTATAACCATTCAATATTTTTGTGGGCGTAGTAGGTGATGTTTTAATGACATTTTTACCTAAAATTATTGATTTATTTTGTTTCGGTTTCGAATCACAATAGAAGCCCTGTAAAAAGTCACATGAATTTTCACTACCATCATCTACATTATTCATTTGTTTTATATCAACAGTATCATTATTTGAAATATCATTTTCTTCAGACAGACTTTGTTGAAGCATCATTTTATTCGTGTCATTTACAGGATTGCTACTAACTTCATGTGTTGATTGTATTGTTTTCTCTGGAGTTTTTATGGCATTATTGTCATCACCTGTATTCATGTCTTTTGAACTTAAACCGCTTGGTTCAGGTTCTACCGTTTGTTCAACAAACGGATTATCCGTAGTAATATCTTTAATTAATTCATCGACTATTGGCAAAGGTGTTTTTGAAAGTTCTTCGATTTCAATTTCATTTAGATTCCTGCAAAGTGTGTCCATCGCTTTATCTTGTATAGATAGCTCAATTGATGTAACGACAACATTATTACAGTCATGATTACTGCTTCTACCGTTCATATCCGTCAATTTTGATGAAGAATTAGCATAGCTTGTTTCAGGTGGTTCTGATTGTACATTTTCTATATCCATGCACTCATCTATTATCGTATTTGATGGAATGTTGGCTATTATTTCTTTAATTGGTTCTTGGTCAGATCTTAAGGCTCCAAAATTACTATATGCAGTCGTCTCTTTGGAACTTGTAAATGGTAATTGTTTTGTGATATTTGATTTGTTTATATCTTCGCGTTTTGTATTCAAATCATAATCATCACAAGACGTATTTTTTTCATCTTGTGGCAGTAGTACTGAAGGCACATTTGTCACTAAAGACGAATTTGAAGCTGTAAATTTCAAATGATTTTCATGTGATTCAGTTAATGGCGTAGATATATTTTGTGATATATTTGGTTTATTAGCATTTAGACTGGCATTGGTATTACAAACATTATCAGTTGGTGGAAATGCATCTGTTACTGATGTTTTTCCATCATTTTGTTCTTGTTCAAAATATGGTGAGACCGATCGAAATTTTGGAATTGGATCATCATATGTGGGAACTGCATTAAAGACTCTTTGTGCACTAAGCATCGAAACATTGTTTGGTTTTTGAGCTGCATCAATTACATTACAATCAATTAATGAACACGGTGACAATGAATCACTCATGGACACATCATTTACAGTACGATTACAATCTATTTTTTCAGAATTAGCTTCAATTGATTTTGAATTTTGTTGTTCTATACAATCGTTTCCTGTTGATAAATTTTCATCAGACTTAGGCGCGACATTAGAACTATCAGTAATATTAGTCAGAATATTTGAATTATTAGATTTTATATCAGCGGTACCTGTAATATCAATGACAATTTCCGGTAAATTATTTGAATCCTTTTCTGAAACTACTATCGGAATTTTTGATGTTTCAGTTACATTTTCATTTTCAGACGCACTGTTACTAAATAAACGACGAAAGCTACTGCTACTAGATGCATGTTTAGAATCATCAAAATTCAAAAAATTTAAATCGTCTTTATTATTTGAGGATACCGAATCAAAACCGGAAGAAACGGTTCGATTAAATGATAATTTATTTACTACTGGTATCGTCGGTTGTGACGAAACATTTGAAAAATTAGCATTTTCATCGAAATTATTAATATGGTTTTGGGTTTCGTAATTTTCTACAATGATAATGTCACTATCACCATTTTCACTAAAGTTATTTAATACAATATCTGAATCGTTTGTTGTTGATGTTTTTGCTTTAAAACTAGACTTATTATTATTATTATTATTATTATTATTGTTACCATTAGAAATAGCATTATTACCAATGTAACATGCATTTTCTATTGAGGATTTTTCATAATTTTTTTGTTGTTGACGTTGTTTCAATTTGTATTGCTTGGAAGTTGACGGAATAGCCAGATTTGCCAAAGTTGACGGAGTTGCCGAAGTTGATAGAGTTGCCGATGTTGACGGAGTTGCCGAAGTTGACGGAATTTCCGAGCTTGACGGAATTTCCGAACTTGACGAAGTTGATGGAGTTGCCGAAGTGGACGGCATTTCCTGTTGAGATGTTGATTCACATGATGTGGATTTTGATTTCTGGTTAAAGGATATTTATTTCATTATTAATTATTAATGAGTAGATATTGATGAAATTTATGAATGTTTTTCATAACCGTTAAAATTTCAATTTTTATACCGCATTTCAGATTTGCAAATTTAATTGATATTTAAAACAAAACAAAATTAAGAAAACCAAAAATATTTCAAATTACGTTACGTTACGCGGATTTTAACTAAAAAACAAAAAACAAAAAAATGGATTTCTCTTTTAAAAGCAAAAATAATGTTGAATGTTGTCCAATGGCTGCTACATGTGTTTTGGTCAATACCAATGTTGATTGTAGATTAAATTGCTTTTAATAAATCCAAAACATTACAATTTACTCTAATTTTTAAATTAAAATTAAATTCAAAGAAAAGAATTAACCAGAAGAAAAAAAAAACGAGTTGATATTAATTTTAATAAAACATTGATATGCATTTAAAGCGAAATGTTGATAGTTGATTTATTGATATGTTGATAAGTTGATATGTTGATTTGTATATTTGATTATATATAAATGTTGATTGCTGGATTAAATTTAATTTTCGGGAACTGAAAATGCTTAATAAAATATTCTACTATGCTACTTAAAAACTACGACAAAACGATAGAAACAGCAGTGGTATATTAAACTCATGGAAAAGAATCAACCAGAAAAAACAAGACTAGTGTTAAACAAAAAAAAAATAATGGATTTCCCAAACACTTAAAAAGGACTGTAAAAAGTAGAATCATTATGTTGATATAATTGTTAATACGAACGAATGTTGATTGTAGATAATTCAAAAATATTACAATTTTACTCGTAATTGTTTTTAGCTTCAAATTTTTAAATTAAAATTAAATTCAAAGAAAAGAATTAACCAGAAAAATAATTGAATTTTCAAAAACTTAATAATCATCAGTATTTTAAGAAAAAAATTGTTTTCATATTTAATTATAATCACGTTTCTTTCTACCAGGAAAAACAATGTTGATTGTAGATTAAATCGTTTTCTTTTAATAAATTCGAAATAATTATAATTTTACTCTAATTGCTTTTAATTTTTATATTAAAATTTAAATTCAAAGAAAAGAATTAACCAGAAAACCCAAAATGAGTTGATATTCATTTTTAATAAAACATTGATATGCATTTAAAGCGAAATGTTGATAGTTGATATGTTGATAAGTTGATCTGTTGAATGATGAATTAAATTTAATTTTAAGATCTGAAATTACCTATTAAGATATTCTACTATTATGCTACTTAAGAGCTACGAGACACAAAAAAAAAAGGTTAACAAACAGAAAATAGCAACGTATTACTTATGCTTGTAAGAATTAAAAGTGTCAACTGAAATTTTTAATTTAATAAAAATTAACAAATAAATTACAGTGTAAAGATTTTAAAATTAAAGGAATATCCAGAATATCTCTTACAACGCTCAACGAGAGCAAATATTTTGTCTTCTATAATAATTTTTTTGGAAAAATCAATTGTACCGCGTCAAAACGGCTATTGAATGTTTTAATGATTCAAAAAGATGAAATTGAATAGAAAAGTCATATAATCATAAATAATTTAATTTTATTTATTTCGATAACATATTTATTATTAAAAAAAATATGAGTATATATAATTAATTGAATTATTTTTAACATTCAAGAATTTAAAAACAGAGTATGGACACAGATCTATAGATGTAAATAATGAAAGTGAGATTATGCGAAGTGACGCAACTTTGATTACCTTTAGGCATTAGGATTAGTTGCATTTGATGTCAATGAAGATAAATACAATTTAATTGACGAAAAAGAAATTATTTTTTTTTCGCTTAATCCACTTTTGTTAGTCTCTAGAATATTTCGCTCGTTTGTCGCTAGCTTGAAACATTTATTTTTAAAAGAATTATTGCTTATAAGAAACTAAATTAGAAAGATGGTAAATTTTATAGTCAATAATAGAACACAATTGGACACAATAATATAAGCCATCTATGTATAATATATATTGAATATTCACACGCATAAAATAATTATTGAAAAAATCATGCCAACATACCTCTTTGCATTCATTTTCAATGAACCAATTGTATTCGCGAAAGAAATTATGAATAGCCTTAGTGACTTCAAACTTTCGCCCAAATAATTGACTAAAAGAAAATTGAAATTTGCATAAAAATTAAATAATTAAATGTACATTATTAATGTAACTCAATAACATCAAAAGAAGAAGAAAAAAAAAGAAGAAAAACTCAAAATATTTAACAACTTACAATGCAGTTGTCTTATAAATTGCTGAATGATGAATACGATCATCTACACGTCGAATAAAACCTTCATATTTTTTCTCCAAATTTTCTGGCATTTTATGAAAATGTTTCATAATTGAAAGTCTTGTAATGGTAATATGTTTACGTTTGTCTTCTCTTTCAGTAAACATTAACTGCCAATGTTTATAGAATAATACTGTTACAATAAAACTCAGTACTTCAGGAAATGGTTGCTTTTTATGTCTTCCTTCTAACATAAGTTCATGAGTTTTTTCAAACAATGGATATAAAACAACATCTAGTGGATAATCTTTTGCATCGCAACACAATAGCACCATTGTAATATAGATAAAATGATCGGATAATAAAATTTCCATTTGTAACCAGATTTCTTTACAAATGTCTTTAATTTGATCTTGAACCAATGATTTATTTGCTGCCGTTATGCGTGCACGAAAATTCACATATTGAGCCAATATACGAACTAAAATTAAATTATACCTTGCATCAGATTTAATCTGTGAATAAGAGAGAGAGAAAGAGAAAAAAAAAGAAAAGAAAGAAAAATATTATAAATATTATTTAAAATATATGATAAATAAAAATGTTATTGATATGATTTTCTTTATACATCTATTATTCCTGAATAAGTCATTTTAATGCAACTTAGTTGTTCCAATGTACATTTCCAGACATTTGTTTCCGTTGTAAATGAGACATTACGTAAACTTGTAGCTAAATGTTGTTCCAATTGTATCAAAATCTTATATGGAAATTGTAATGATGGTCCAGTAAGTTTATCACCAAATAAAATTTGTCTGGCATATCGTCGTATTGGCCCAATTAGTAAGATTTCTTCTTCACTATCATCAGGCACATAGACAACCACATCATTTGGTACGTCCTTCGTTAGTTTCTTTTCAACTGTGGTACTTATATAGTTATTTTCATATACATTATAATTAAAATGCATATTTTTCATTTTGCTTGTTGTTGCTACTACTTTATCCTCTTCCTCCTCCTTTTCATCATCATCACTTATACAAACGATTTCTTCCTCCATTATGCTCTTTAAATTTAAGCGTTCACACGTTGTGGGTACTATGTTTTATGTCTTTTTATCTAAAAAGCAAAGAGAAAATAAAATTATAAAGCAACAAATATTTAAATTATATGTAATTCACATTTTTGTAAAATAAACTTAAACTTAAATGCTGAGGAATTAATAATTATTTTGAAAAACAAAAACCGCATTACAGTAATGATTATTTTCAATTTGATTAATGATTATTTTCAATTCGATGGAGGAATGACAGATCATTTTTTTTGCATTCACTTATTTTCTTAAATCCGTACGGGTAGGAAAATAAAAATAATAATATTGCTATGAAATTAATCTAGTAATTCTCAATTAAATAACATTGTTTGTTGATCATGGTTATCTATGCAATTTTGGTAGAAAAAACAATATATTAGATTATAGTGTTATCTGTTGATTATACTAAAAAAAACACTACATTTTTACATCATTATCAACTATTAATGTGGATTATGGCGTAAATTTTAAGAAGAGATGTTACTTCTAGTCTTTACTACCGTAGTTAATGGTAATGAAGTAATGAATGAAGTAAATGTAAATATAAAACTAAATTGCAACGTGCAAACAAAAAAAAATACTCAGACTTTTTTAACTGATTTTTACAAGATTGATTTCATTCAAAAACTTTTTAATGAACTAAAGATTTTTCAATTAGTGTAGAAATCCAGATGCAAATGTGAAATTGGACATAGAAATGATAACTAGGTATGTATATAAGTAAATATCTAAGTTTCAGTATTAAGTACACAACTGGAATAGAAAAATATGATTATGCAACAAAAAAAAAATAATAGAAATGATTATCTTTTTCCATCCTATACGAAAGCCACAATGAATAATAATTCAATGACTCTTTTGATGCAAAGTGACAGAATCATTTAATTGTAATTAGATTTTAATAGGTAAAAATTGCCGCAACAATAAATAATAACACAGTTATGTTGACCAGCTGCTTAAAGTTGACGCGTGGTTTCGCTTAATATGTATTGGTGTTAAAACCTCTCATAAAATTGATCAATTGTTAGAAATTACCGATTTTCACCGGTCCCAAAGGGGTGGTTGGTAAACATAATTTCTACTGTAATAGAAATAAATATGAATATATCATATTGCGCTTGCCGACTGTGAACTTTAATCATCTATAGATATAAAGTGCACTTCATTGTATAGGATTCAATGAATAATTAAGCCTCTCTCTCTCTCCAGGGTTTGACCTTTTTAAACAAACGTCACCACAAACAGTACAAACAATTTTTGTAAGTTCCAACAACACAATAAAATTTATGTAAAATTTACACTGGTCAGTGATTAGTGGGTGCAATTTGTATTTATTTATTTATTTTAAATTACTATTTCATAAAAAAAGAGAACAAAAATAATTTTCAATTGCGCAACTATCTACACAACAAAAGCGCATGATGACGAATATTTATCAAATAATGCACTTAAACAATAATTATGTTGATCGTTCCCATGACTTGTTACATATTATTTGTTATTTTCCTAATAATATCGATCTATACAAATATCCAAATGCAAATTGCACATAAAAAGATAGAAAATCAAATATATTGTTGAAAAAATATAACAAGAAAAAAAAAGAATATTTTCAGCGGCCATGATGCCGCACGCAAATACAGAGTTAATATTTGCCTAAAAACAGTAGATGCACCTGATAAGATAAATATTTTATAAAAATTTATTTCACAATTACATTTTTCAAAAACTATTTATTGCTTCATTTCAAAAAGAAAATCATAAAGAAATGAAGAGAACCAAAAAAAACGGGATTGAAATGTATTTTTTTGACCTTGTACGAAGTTATGACAGTACATTTTTCACAAATAAAAAAAAAATACGAAAGTTTCATTTCAATACAAAATATATTTGCTAATATGCGATTAATTTGTAGCAACGCCATCTAATTTGTGAAAAGTAGACGAAAATGGCGTATTTACATTTTATTTTTATTTTTGCATTTATTAAATGTTTGAAAAATAAATTAGAAAAATTGTAATTAATGTAAAATAGAAATGGAAATAAAATGGCACTTGACAAATAGTAAAATATTTTGATCTCATATTTATTTTCTTAATGCTGTTTTCAATACAATTTCATCATCACAATAAATATCCGTCATACAAATTCATAATGGACAAAAAAAAAAAAAAACACCTCGACCTATCCAATAATTAATAATAATTTTGATGATGCATGATTTTAATATCCCTTTAAATTTGAAATACAATTTGTTTGATTTTTTTTTTAATAGATTAAACCTACACATATTTTGAACCAGCACACACACACAAACACACCCATTTATACACACACACACACACACACGTACGCATCCATTTACCCAAGCATACACACACGCAGCCATTTATATTTATAATACATATTTACTTGAATGTCAATATTAGCCACTCAAATTACATTTGACGAGATTATGTGAGATTCGTAGAAATTTTTTCACCCTCGACAGGTAGCCTCAAACTATGTCTATGGAAAATTTATCCACGTAAAAACATGTTGACGCCTGCATATTCAAAAATAATTTTTACACAATTTTTGTTATATTTTTTTCGGTTTTCTGTTTTTAATAAACAACGAATTAAATATGCCTACTTTTTGTGTCGATATAGTATGGTAATCAACGTTATGCCATAGTTAAAGGTTGCACCTTTCTACATATCCATCGATATATAAATGTATTGCGATATAAACGAAAGAAAAAAAAAACTATTCACATCTTTCCAATTAATATCAAATTTAACTTTTGCGATTTTGCGATTTAATTGCATTATTGTTGTTCATTTTAATTAATCACATTTCCATTCTAAATCTGAGATTTTTACCAAATGATTTTAGTACCGAAACTTTTAAATAGTAAATAAAAAGAAAGAAGAAGAAAAATAATAATAATATTTTTTAATATGGCGGATGATTATAATACGCTGTATGCTTTAGTAAAAATGATGTGTGTGTTCGTGTTGACTAATGTGAATGAAAAAAAAATAATAATTCAAGCAAAGGAAAAAAAAAATCGGGTCAACCCAACCTTTAGGACAATTTATTTATCACAAATATTCACTAAATAATATTTTATCATTTACAAATAATTCAATATTTTCAATAAAAACTTACTTAATTGTTCAATAGACATAATTCAAAATGATTTTTCTATATAGTTAGACATTTTTTATTTTATTTTATTTTTTTTATTTTTTTTTCTTCCATGGGCAGAGTCTTCGACGAAGTGATAATGAACCTTATTGTAGAACACACACATAAAAAAAATAATAAAAAAAATATTCTTGAGCTTGCTTTTAAAAATAGTTTCAGCTCATTTTATTTATAACATTAACCATACACACAGTTTAAACGGTATTTATTTTACTATTTGGACACGTTTTACAATGATTTTAAATAATAAATTTTGCAAAATCGTTCACTTTTAATCAGCCTTTTAAATTCACTCGCGTTTTTTTAACACACAGAAATTCCATTTATGATCTGAATATGCCTTTCGCCTCGCCCCTCGCCTCGCCCCTCTTACCAATATCGTGCAATAAATTTTTCAAGTAAAATGAAAAAAAAAAAAAAAAAAAAAAATGGCCGATTTACGGTTTATTTACGGTTCAGCAAAGTGCGTTTAATAAAAATTGTTTAAAATATGTTTATTTTAGTACGTTGTATTTTGGGTATTAGACGTTTTATCGAAAACATTTTCTATCTTAAATAGAGAATAGAAAAAAATTGGTAATTAAAATGACCAAAATACAATACAATAAAATTTAAAAATTATCGAAAAGAAAAAAGTAAAACAAATAAGAATTATGGATATTTTTGCTTGCCGCTTCGACAAGTATTTACAGAACCGCGCGTTGTATGAAGGAAAAATACAAGCGAAGTCAACAGATGTGTTTTTTGAATGGTATTGCAGGTTTGTTTGCAAAAACAAAAAATAATTGTGTATTGTAATACTTTTGAACAGACTCTTAAAATTGACAGCATAAATAAATAAATGGCATCATTTTTAACAAATTTACTACTACATAATATTCTAGATACATATATGACAATTGAAACTTTACACAACACCCTCTAGTAATGGTGGAATTGGAAATATTTCCAATAATATGATTATAGGTATAACTAGTTATTTCACTTATGAAAATTGACAAATTATTTGTTATTTGTCTATTTTATTTTTTTCCATATTTAAAATATTTTTACACAAAAACATTGAAAATAATTGCCAATGATACCTAGTACATCCAATGGTGGGCAGAAATGTATGTTATGGGTAGAGTACACTATTTAAAGTTGCTCAATATGAAACTTAAACGTACCAAGCAGAAGCTGCTACTGAAATATCTTCCAAAACCAATAAATATAATAAAAGCTTCTAAGTTTATAATTGGATATATGGATACTATAGTTTATTCAGAATAAACTGGCGAACGATTTTATATTTTGAATTTGAATTACGCGTTGTGATTGGTTAAGAAAATTTTATT
>JAABKK020012938.1:0-21859 GCA_011634745.2 Catotricha subobsoleta
AGAAATTTCTATACACATTACAGATTACACATACTACGTTCCATACCACACATTAGATTTTTTTCTCAATAAATCTCTAAAACTTTGGTTCGGACACTTATTTTGATTGCAAAGAACATATCATGACTAAACTTAAAAAATCTTCACAAAAAAAAAAGAATCTGTAAATTTTTGGAGAAAAAAGTGACTTTAGTGACCAAAATTGAAGAAAAGTGTCAAAAAAAGTGGCGGAACTCTTAAAGTGACCAAGTGAGATCCCTGAGAAGTATAAATGAAAGGAATTCTTGATATTTTCCTATCGCGATATTCTTAGGCTTCGCCAACTTCCTTTTGTCGAAAAATCGGGATTGTCCCGCATTTTTAATAAAAAAAAGGCGAGACCTTAATTATCAAAAATCGGGACAGTTATGATTTGATATCGAACAAAACATTATGTGGAAATTGTTGATGATTTTATTTGAATTATATATATTTTGAATACAATATATGTTTAAATATATAATGCATTTTTTTCTCGCATCTTGTGGATTCTAAAATAGCTTTACTTTTGAGAACATATTCTTAAAATTCTTGATAGCTTTCTTGGAAATTAGTTTTTATTTGAATTTCACTTTTAACATGGTGGATTTATAAACGATGTCTTTCATCTGCCCATGTTTATCTGTCCATGTTTGTTCGCTTACGAAAAAAATTCTTTCAGAGGCAGCATTGAAGTAATATATTGAATTATGGTTTAAAAATTCGTCAAATTATTGTTATTTTTAAAAAGCATTGAAGAACATTTTTTTTAAAAAATCAGGTAAGTAAGTGTTTCGTAATTTAACTTATTTATTTATTTTTTTTATGAAAAAAATTGTTAAGTATTGGTTGACAAATTTTTTTCACCACTTTTTTTCTGGATCTCTGGGTTGATCGGGCGAATTTTGATGGTCGGCATATCGAAGACGCAGAACTTTCTTTAGACAAAAATATACATACTGAACTGACGTTTTTTAATATTTCGTTGTTTTGTCTTGGGAGACAATTTTTTTTCCTTCGATTTTTGGTTTTTCGGGTGGCACTGTCCCCTTTTTTTTTGATCACGACTTTTTTTCTTTTTACAAAAATGAAGCCGTCTACCAATCCATGGGCAGCTTGTATTAAGGAGTTCGGTTCTAACGGTTGAGTTCTTATCAAATAAAGTTAGGGGTTCGGTTCTTTTAAACAAATTTTGGGGTACTGTAAATTCGGTTCTGAGAAAACCGCCAGTTCTTGAGGTTGCGTTCAGTAAAAAAGTAAAATAAAGTTAAATTTAATCGTCAAGTCCCTAAAAAGGAGTAAAATAAAGTAAAATTTTACCGAAATACATAATAGCGACAAAAATTGAAAAGAGGTTCGGTTCTAATAAATTTAAAGGATGCTTCGGTTCTTAAGTAAAAAAAGCAGCGGTTTGTAAGGTTTGGTTCGGTTCGGTTCGGTTCGCTTCCTTGTTAGTACCCTCTATATAATGTTGCCAATACTTGCCAGTAGCTTTTATATAAATAAATTCAGTCTTATATTTATTCATTTTATCTATATTTCAGACGTATATAACTGTTGTGAATTAATAGAGATGATAAATTTTATTTACAAGTTCAAAAAAGCATTCACAAAAGTTTTGAGACATTTACTGAGAGAACAGTTTGTTTATTAGAGGTATTATAGCATTCACAGTTTAAATTGTTTGTCACAATAATTTTTTTTAGTTAAAAAATTATACACAACATTTAAATACCGAATTAAAAGTTCATTATGACTTTTAAATAAAAGAAGATAAGTACCAGAGTCAGACTCAGGTTTCGCATAAAATATTAAAAAAAAAAAAAAATGAGAAATGATTCAAATTAATAATTCTATATTTCGGTGTTTCTATTTTTGAATTATAATAATTTCTATAAAATTTCGCTAAATCAACAAAAAATTGCTATTGCATTGCTTACCTTAAAAAATATATAATTATCATATTTAAGATCCATATAGATCTTTGATTAAATTTAAATTTAAATTCTCTTTCCTAAAATTTAATAAGAAAAAATGGGAAATAATAGAATAATAAAAACCAAGGGTATTCTGAGATGTCAACTTTATTCTAGTATAACTTAATTATGAATATTACGTGTTTTTCAATGAAATATCAACTAGAAAGGATATCACACTGTGGTATTTTATTTATTTTAATAATTTTTATTCAACTCCATGATGTGCCAACGCAAATCAATTACGTGTAATACTTTTATGTCTATTAAATTTTAAATTGTAGATATTGAATTCAAGCAATAGACATGTGAGTCAAGGCAAAATATTTTGGATTAATTCATATTACAATATCTTTGGATTTTAGAAATCTTTTTATATTTCTTTTTCATTAATAATATTATCTAATACATACAAAAATTCCTACAGAATATTCGTAAACAATTTTTGCATGGATTTCACAATTAGCATGGTAAGAGTAAGCATTTTAAATACATATACGGAAATTATTTAGAAACTAGATGAATAGCCCGTCATATATGACGGGTTGAAAAACAATGTTGCCAATGATTTCAAAACGAATTATTGTTTGACAGTGTGACGGAAATGCGTGACAAAATGGCGCTTAGCTTTTTATTATTTAGAAATTCTATCAACTAAAAATTTGAAACACCAAAGATTAAAATTTATTTCAAATTAGCTTAATTTTTATTTAATCGTTAATTGAGACATTTGTATTATATGACGTAAGATTTGTGAGATTTGTAAAAAGTCTTCTTAACACATACAATGGTTTATAACCTTTTTAGTAAAATCTACAAAGAAAACAGAAAGCAAACACAATATCGCAAGAAGTCATATCTGTGTCATTACAAACCTTACGGCATTGTAGAAGCATCTTTTAGAAATTAGGTAATTAATTAGTAGGACTTAAGTAAGATTCATGTTAAGGTTCTTAATAAAAATAAAATAATAAATAAATGTTTGGCGAAGAATAGTATTTTTATTTAAATGAATTATCTACATTTTCGATAATATTAATTTTAATGTAAGTATAATATTAAATAAATGAAATATAATGATTTAAGTTTTATCAATTATTCTAATTTAATGTAGTTAATTTTTTTAAAAAAAAAAAAAAAAAAATTAAATTGTAAAAAAAATTCAATTTAAGTAAGTATTTTAAATTATTTTTTACGTTTTTAGAATTAAATGGATTTTTTTTTGTATTTTTGATTATTTTTTAAGGTGGTTTTTAAAGCCGCATAAATAACCACATACATACCTTCTTAGATCAATGATAATCTGTATGACCGGTCTCTTAAACGTTTTCTGGCAGCTATGTCTTTATTCTTCATTACCATTTTCTCTGCTAAACTAGCTTTATCTGAATTTTCAAATGATCCCCAATTAGCGTTTTCACTATAGCTTTTTTTGTCAGGAGGCGTATAATCAATTCCACTAACATTTTGATCTATCGAAAATTTTCGTTGGTTTCGTCGTTTAACTGGTATTGCTGTAAGTTTTCTTGAATTTAACGGTTCATTTTCAAAATTGTTTGAGTTTCGTTGCAATTCAAAAATTTCATTAACAGTATTTGTAACTTGAGGAGAACCTTGTACCTTATCAACAATTTTTTGTTGGTTTTCTTTATGTTTTTCATTTTCATTAGAAGTCTTATTTAGGCTCTGTTCTGAATCTGAAGTCAACATAGGTGTTTGGAATAATGTTCGAGTCGTTTCCTGGCGTTTGCTGATTTCGTGACAAATTACCTCGGTGACTGTAGAGTTTCGGTGCAATACAGAAATATCCTCAGCAGCGTTTGGAACTTTACAACCTTGTTGTTCATCAATACTTTTTCGGTGGTTTCCAAAATTTTGTTCAATCGAAAATATTCGCTTACTTCGTCGTTTAACTAATATTTCTGTAAGTTCTCTTGACGGCTCACATTCAACACTGTTTGAGTTTCGGTGTAGTTCAAACATTTGATCAACAGAGTTTGTAACTTGTTTTTTATCAACACTTTTTTGTTGGTTTTCTTTATGTATTTCATTTTCATTATGAGTCTTATTTAGGCTCAGCTCGGAATCTGAAGTTAACATAGGTGTTTGGAATAATTTTCGAGACGTTTTCTGACGTTTGCTGACTTCGCGACAAGTTACCTCGGTAACTGTAGAATCTCGGTGCAATTCAGAAATATCATCAACAGAGATTGTCGTTTGATGACGACCATCAATACTTTTTCTAACGTATTCTAAATTTTGTTCTACGGAATATTTTTGTCGTTTAACTAATATTTCTGTAAGTTTTCTTGAATGCGGCTCATTTTCAATAATGTTTGAGTTTCGGTGCAATTCAATAATTTCATCAACAGATTTTGTAACTCTACGCCCATGTTCTTTATCAACATTTTTCTGTTGGTTTTCTTCATGTTTTTCATTTTCATTATGAGACATTTTTAGACTCTGTTCTGAATCTGAAGTCAACGTAGGTGTTTGAATTACTTTTCGAATGTTTTTCTGGTCTTTGCTCATTTCGTGACAAACTACCTTGACAACTGGTAGCAATAGACTGCATTGTATACCAATGCTTCGAAAAGATTTTTGCAAAATGTTCGTATTTTCAGCGATTTGTGGCTTCGTCTTCATTCCAGTAGTAATCTACAATTAATAAAAATATGGGCCATATAAAGTTAATTGCGTGAAAGACAATACTCTTTTTGATGTCAAAATATATTTAGGTTATAAATTAATTGCCATTGTATTTGGATTCATCGACTTTGCTAATGCTATTGCTTTATTTAATTTGAGACATTTAACAGGGAAAATGAGATTTACTTACTTTATTAGTGATTCGTTGAACATTTTGTGTTAAATGATTTTCATTTAAGCTTACATTTTGTGTTAAATGATTTTCATTTAAGCTTTTTGAAGAAACCTTTTTTTTAGGGCTTTTCTGTGAATTTACATTACTTTTAGTGTAATTCGAAGAATTATTGTATACAGGATTACTTTTTCTAACTCTTAATTGGTATGAATGCGACATTTTGATTTCCTTTGTGTCAGTAATAAATTTCTAAATTTTAGTGAAATATGCACGTGTTAGTTGAACGATGAAAAAAAAATGATTAACCTCAAATTAATAAGTGTCTGTAATCAAAATCAACTCACATGTTCTTTATATTTGTAATGTATGCATTTAATGACACACAAAATTTCGAGGATTTTACATACCTAAAATGTAATCAGCACCATCTTTTGTCACATACATAAATTAATACTTATTAGAATATATTTAGAATGGAATTACGACACGAGCAGTATATTCGTATTATTTTCGTGTAAATCCAATTTATATTTTGTATATGAAAAAGTATGTGAAAATAAACCAGCGGAATATTATCCTCCTATCTTCGCGAATATAAATTATAAATAAATATAAATCGCCAATTGTCAGATTTGAAGTAAATTATAAACATAAACAATGTCAGAAAATTTTGATTTCATTTTAATTAGACACAAAGTATTGGGCAATCATCATTGGTAATAATATGCAATACTGTCTTTGTTGCTTGGAATTTCTAAATAAAGAGTGAATTGATAATTGTGTTGTTGGCTTATTTTATGTATTGAAGTTATTAGTAGTAAGGTTTGTGTGCTTGGAAAGTTACACTAATATATTGGTGTTGTTGTATATTCCGTACATATCACGGTTTACATTTCATTTATTCTGCAATTTAATAATAATCTAAATATAATGTATTCGGATGGATATAAGTATTGGTTGGCGTACAAAAAGAATAAGACAAGGTAAGGTCGCAAGGTATTAATAACATTGGTTTTGTGTTAAGTTTTTTATTTTTTTTTTTGAAAAGTGAACATATTTAAATAAAGATATTCACTGTGTGTTGTTTTAATTACGACAATCAATTTTAACTTGAATTTTATTTAACCAAATTTAAAAGAAAATATTGTACTTACGCTTCCAATTAATAAAACATATCTTAAACTTTGCAGTTATTATCGGTGTTCACGTTATAAAACTTTGTGTCCAGGCCGTTGTGTTGTTGAAGATTCAAAAATTCGTAATTCAACAGCTCATAATCATCCACCTGAACCGGATAGAGTGCTTGTGGATAAATTTCGTAAAATATTAACTCAGCGGGCGGCTATGGAAACAACTGATTTATATACAATTTACTGGGAAGAGGCTAGTCAACGGCATTCGGATGCAGCACTTCTTTACACATTCAATGCAGCAGAATCGGCAATGCGAAAAGCACGTCGAAAGCAATTGCCACAAGCACCAAATAGTATACAAGAATTGGGTGAAATATTAATGAATTCAAATTTATTTCGAATACATAGTGGCTCGAATCGTGATCAATTCTATCAAACAACATTAACATTAGAAGATACGGCCTGCGTTATATTTGTTCATTTAAAAACACTAGAAATGATTGGTCAAGTTGAAGAATTACATATGAATGTTTCATTAGATGCAGAACCACAAACACCACCCTCATATCATTTATTAATTGTTCACGCCGTTCAAACATTTTATGTAAGTTCATTAATGACTCTAGAAAATCCACACAATTTATACTTACTCACTCTTGAAATTGTTATTCAAATGAAAATAAAATTAATTTTACCTGATTATCACAGAGCGTCCCGATTGTTTATGCTATAATGACTGCGAAAACACAAAATGGTTATGCAGCTGTATTTGCCTATATTCGAGAAAATTTATCTGCCTATGTTTCGCCTAATGTAGTAATGGCTAATTATGATCCTGAAATACAATCAGCATTGTCCTATACATTTCCGGAAGCAACAATTAAAGGTTATTGGTCTCAATATACTGATGCTGTTTTAAAATATATGAATTTGACGGGATTACAACGAGAAACAGCTCGTGGTCATGGATCGAGTTGTTTACGAATGCTATTGGTGCTGCCATTGTTACCAGCCGAATATATGGCACCCGGATTAGAATCAATACGAAAATGGTCCCAAGAGAAAAATATTTATTCAACAATGCTTTCTCAATTATGCACATACATTGAACAGAATTGGTTACGCGCAATTGGGGCAGATAAAATGTCAATATTTGGTTTACCGCACAGTGTTTACAATCATATACAGCATTTTAATAAAGAATTGAAAAATTCATTAGGCACGGGCAATCCATTGGTTTGGCATATGCTGGGTGAGTTCATAAAAAAAAAAAATTAAAACTATTTAAGAAAAACATCTATTTTATGTTAATTTCATTTTATTTTTATTTTTCAGAGAGCATAACACACATCGCTACACGTACATTTGTAAAATGCAATAAACGTTTGCGATCATCAAAAACAAAACAACCAAATAAAAATCAACAAGTTTTAGATACGATAATAAAAAATGCAACACAATTATGGATTCGAACCCCTGTACATCTTCGGAATACATTACAGTTTCTTCAGTTAAGTAGCCATTGCATTAACGATACAATTTATTATGCAAGTTTTGAAGATATGAAATCATCAAAAACATTAAATTCATCAACATCATTACCGGTACCAACGTCTTCCTCAACACTATCATTAACAACAACATCGTCATCGGCCTCATCATCCTCCACAAAAGTACAAAACACACTAAGTTTTTCAATTCCTACATCAATTCCATCAAAACAAATCGATAATAATAAATTTAAAATTATGAAAAATCAATTTTTATCAACAACACCAATAACGTTCGTTCGAAATGACAATGTGGGATGCAGTATGGGTAAACCACAACACATTATTTTGAATACAACAAACAATTATGCCGCACAGTTACAACAACAATCATCACAAAGAATGCCATCATTGGATCCACCTCCATTGGCATTTTTTCCAAAAGCAATGAAACGAATACAAAAACCAATTATATTTTCAGCAACCGAACCACCACCACTAGTTCCCATTCAAAAATATTTTGTATGAATCTCTCGTATGCATCCTTGGATACACAATGAAAGTGGAAACGATTTCAGATTAGATTCGTCACAAAGGATTGTGTATGTAAGGCATGTGATCACTATTACGTTGAATCACATACAATAATTAGTTCAGTTCCTTCAAAAACCATGCTTCCAATTTCATTTAAATGCATGGTCAGTCAAATTTTAAATTGAGAAATTGACATCCTATGTGATATTAAAGACCATTGAAAATTAAGCGTACTATTTTTCCATAAAAACTACTGAGGAAAGCAAATTTCTACCTATTTCAATATTGCAATACCGAAATCGAATTTCAAACACAATTACTTTACGTTAAATTGGTTATGAATTAAGTACCAAATATTGTGTTCGTATCAAAATTTAATGATAAACTTAAGTAAGAATTGATATTATTGTAGAATTTATATATATATATATATTTTATAATATAATTTATGAAAAACAACAAAACATTTACTTTGATGATATTGTTATTTATTATTTAATGAAAAGAAAAACAAAAGAAAAAAAAACTAATTCTATTGCCAATTTTAGATATGTAATACGAAAATTTCGATAATATGTACAGAACTGCAAACAATTTTGAATAGAAATCGATGTCATCGTGTGTAGATGCAGATACTCTGATTATTGGAAAATTAAATTAAAGCACATCGCAAGTTTGTTGCAGTTTCCATTGTTTTTATTAAAAAAATTGTTGGAGAATAAAACAAAACTCACAACTAATCAATAAATATTTATTTATTTAATCGGAATGTAACCTTAGGCACATTCAAAATTAAAAGGCTCTTAAAATTTTTCCTATTAATATGATTACGGATTATCGGTTCGCTTTTAATATAATTTTAAGTACAATTAACTATCTAAAATATTGCTATTACATAATGAATTCGTGAAAAAAAAAACAAAAAAAAAGGCCAACATTAAAATTTTATCGGGATAAATTGTAAGTTATAATCCAATATTATTTCGTTTAATCTTAACACTCAGTGGACCAATTTTACGTTTCGTCTTCAAAGCGATAAATTATTTTACAAACGAAAAAAGAAATAAATACAATAAATATAAAAATTATAGACACTGTGTAGATTCGTTCACTAAAGAATTCCAATATAACATAATAAGGAATACGAAAATTAACTTTCCGCAAACTCATAATTTTGTGCTGAATCAATTCTTTGACTTAGCATATCTTTGAGTCGATCAATTTCATTGGCCAGTTCGACTTCCTTACGATTCATTTCGAGTAATTTACTTTGCAATAACGCAATAATTTTATCTTTATCGCTAATTTTATCGATATGAGTTTTAATTTCAATATCTTTTGTACGAAGTTCATCCTGAAATTGTTGCGGCATAATTATTTCGGATTCTTCAGGTGAACATGTAGATTCATTCAGTCTATTTACTTGCATATTAGTAATTGGTTCTTTTTTATTATTATCGTCTAATGACGATGTTGTTTTATTAGATATGATGGTAGATGATGTAATTATTTCTTCTTTGGACTCAGTCGTGGTAACTGTTGTTGACATGTTTAACTTCAATGTATTAAACTCAGATGTTAGATCATTTAGTTGATTTTGAAGTTGAGATGTCTTTGGTAAAAATTGTGGTTCATGTTCTTGTGATTGTGAATAATAGCTTGTAGTGGTGTTATGATTTCTACTGGAATTTGTTTTGATGATGTTTACTAATTCCATTAGTTGAACTGTATCTGGACGTTTCTTATGATGTTGTAAAAGTCTAGAAAAAATAGAATTTTCTTTTTATTAACATAAAAATGAGAAATCAATTAGTTATCTTACATTTTCAATAGATTGCTGTATTGCGTTGGAAAGTCTTCTGGTATAATGCCTTTTCGTGCATTTTCAATAGTTTTAACACGTTCCATATTGGTTTTGAATGGCATCAATAATTCTAATAAAATAATTCCCAAACTAAATATATCGCTCTGTCGCAAAGAAATAATGATAAGAAATATTATAGTTTTTGTTAAATTGTTTCTTGTGTATTTAATATTAAATGGATTTATTTATTACCTTTGGATTACATTGACCGGCCAATTGTTCTGGTGCTGCATAAGCTAAAGTACCAATTATACCATCTGGTGAGTGTTTCGCTTGTAATGGACAAGCCAATCCAAAATCACCCAATTGCACATATAACTCACCATTTCTTTCACAACCAATAAATATATTTGATGGTTTTATATCGTGATGAACAATATTTTGTAAATGAATATAATTCAAACCATTTAAAACTTTTCTAAATATATTAATAGCAACATTAATCGATTGCCAGTGCTTTGTTAAACATTCGTTAAATGCTGTTGTCGATATATTTGGTGTTCGCCGTAAATTTTGTTGATATTGATTATGGTGATTAATAGCGCTAAAGTTTTCAGCATCCTCATTAACACTACCAGTGTTTTGTTCAAGAATGGATTTTTTCATGAAAGCTATATAAAATTCATTAAAATCATCGTATTTATTTCGTTCATCTAACCATACACGTAAGGTCATTGGACGCAGTGTCATTTGTATATACAAAGTTGCCCATTTTAATTTTAAATGTGGTTGCGATTCATTAAAACTTAATTGACTTTTAATGGCATTACTATAATTATTATTGTTAGTAACAATATTGCTGTATTTGCATAGTGCTTTTTCTGCATCATTTTTCTTATTGCTTTGGTTTAACGAAAAACAATCGATATGTTCATTACTAGTTAAGTCCGTATTTTTACTATCATTTTGTTTAAATTCAATAAAATCAGAAGAATCGTCATCGTTTCGATGACGATCTGGAAAAACTAATGAATTATGCTCGTTGGTTATGTTTCTTGAATTCATAAGGCTATCATCATCATCTTCATCGTCTTCATCAGCAGAATCAAATGTTTCAATATCGATATTAAAATGAATTCCTTCAGTTTCACCTTTTTCCATATAACAATTTTTTGGTTTTTTTGTTGCAGGGAGTGGTGTTTTAGATTTACCTTTTCGTTGGACATCTTTTCCTTCATTATTTTTGCTGTTAGGATTTTTAAATAATGGTTCTAACCAAGCCGCTTTATATGGCACAATATTTGTGTGATTCAAACTGGCAAACGTTTTCACTTCAGCTAAATGGGACAATACTCGATTAATTGTCGTATATTTAATGGTGATCTTTTTAACAGCGTATTCAATACCATCTAATTTATGTCGAGCTCGATATACTCGCCCAAAACCACCACCAGCAATAAATTGAATTTCATCAAATTCACGATGATAACGAGACCATGACATTCCAATCGAATCAGTCAACGGCCATACTGATTCTAATGTAATAGGTAATTCTGTTTGTCCACGAGCAAGCGTTGCTAATTGATACAAAGCTCGCTGATATTGGCTTCGCATCACATCAAATTCACCCATCAAATATGTTTCATCAATTAAATTCATATGATGCAGTTGTATACAAATTGTTGAATACAGCTGAGATGAACGTACTGGATCTGGATCAATCATTGAACATAATTGTTGTACTAAACTTTCAACTAATAGACTAACCGGAGCTGTTGGCTTTGCTGCAAACGATTCAATGACACCCTCACCAATACTATTGCTGCCATCAACTAATTGTGTTGAACCATTTATATGATTGCTTTGAAAATTTTCGAAAATATTTGATAATGATGAAGATGAACCATTGCAAACTGAAATTTTTTCAAAAATTACAGATTATTTTTTTAAATTTTATTTCGTTTGTTTAAAACTTGTTACTTGAATAAAAAAGTCGGACTGTGTTGATATAGTCAAACAAATTGATTCTTTTAAATTTATTTCATCATAAATTTAATGGAGTATTATATTAATTTGAAATGCACTAAACTATATCACAATATTTACAAAGTTTAAAATTTCTCGTATTGAAATTTTGAAATGTTTCGAAACCTTTGGTTAAGGAAGCAGAGAAAGGACACTATTACGCCATATTTATTTAGATTTTCACCGTGCATTTGGAATTAATTTCTTGTGCGTTTAAATTGTTTTTAATTTAATAATATTATCAACAGAATAATAGCCCAGTTAAAAATTCAAATTAAAAACTAATTATTTTTTATCGAAGAAAATTCTAGAATCATAATGTATAATTACCATCAAAAGTTTTGACTGTTTCCAATTTTTCCCATTCTCTTGCATAATCTTCATCGTCTGATGGCATTTTATTAATTAATGATTATTTAGATTATGCTCTTGAATTTGATGTACCTCACAATTGAAAATTATCAAAATGTTATTATAATGACAATTTATTTTTGTCACTCAAAATACAAACGTAACTACTTCTATGCCCAAAATAAACAGAACAGAAATTTGGAATATACTTACGAAATGCACGTACACTTTAACCAAAACAAATTTCGAAATGTCAAAATAACCTAAAACGAACTGCGGAAAGTGAATGCGTTTGATACCACATTACCTGGCGCGCCGTTACTTCTATAGTGTAAGCTATGTTCTTTTGGCATGCTTACAACTTACAAGTGATTAGACGCGGTACCAATAATCTTTTAAATCATTTAATTATACATATATATTTTTAGTATCACTTTAATCAGTTTCTGAAGATGTTCTTTTGGTAAAATTTCGGACGTTAAGTTTTGTTATTGTTATTGACATTTAATTATCATTTCGATGATTTAACATACATCATTCGCGTCCATTTGAAATTTTATATACAAAACTTCGGAATTAAATTTTTTTGACAATTTTTATTAACTTTTGACAAGTGATTTGAAAATGATTTAAAAGATTCTGCAAAATAGCATTCATCACTTCAATCTGATTAATCACTTACCGCAGCATTTCTTCAGTACGTCGCGAAATGTCAAATCACATAAATTACAACCAAAAGAACACAAAAATTAACTGATTTAAGAGATTCAATCTGTTAAATCAGATTACTCTTACCAAAAGAACATAGCTCAATATAAGTATTTTCAATATATTTTTACCAATGTTTTTGTTTTGAAAATAATTCAAATTAATTGGTGTTCGGATTTCAACTAAATAACTTATTCTGTTGCGAATATTGTTTTATAGAATTTAGTTTATTAAAAAATTAAAGTGACCTTTTATTATTTAAGTATATTTTTAAATTTTTACGAACTCATTAATCATAGTTTTATTTAAATTTTTGTTGTGACGTGTTTTGTTTTCAGCGATACAACTAACTAATTGTTGTGGTTCTAATTTGAGTGAGATATCATAATAATATTAAAAGAAGCTAAAAAGTATTTTTATTTATTTTTTATCCATTTAATTAAATATTTTTATAACTTTTTTTCTAATTTATTTCAGATCGTTGTACAGAAAATGAATACCATTAATTATTATGAAATGGACCCTAGTCGGCCTTATAATTTGGAATTACTTGCAACTGTTTCTTCTGCGGTTACAGTATATCGCCCATTTAATTATTTGCATTGGCAAGGAAGTAGAACATTTCTTTCGAAATTATACAGATCTTACTGGCATTACGGTTTGAATAAATTTGTAGAAAAAGTATCGCTCAAATTTAGAATACCATTTTGTGGTAAACCGAAATTTACAAATATGGATTCGTTTGAAAATGATTGTCTTTTCATATGTCAACTGTTTGCAAAATTCGGCCGTAAAATTGAAGATGCTTTTAGAATAGCTGAAGATATATCTATAAAACAAGCTATTCGTATAATTCAACGTAAATATGAAATAACTAATGACGTTCATCCACCCGATAATGATGAGATCACTCTTTTTAGAGTCGCATGCTGTTTTCCGATTATTATGTCTGAATTATATTCGGATGGTTACGTTAATCATATCAAATTGTCACTTGAAGGTATTGGTATAGATTCGGATGAAGGTATTGATGAAGATATAGATGAAGATATTGGTAGACGTGACATAAGCGAAGCAATTTTAAGTCCATGGTTCATAACTTGTGCGCCGAACGCTTGGATGGGCCCAGCTAATTCAATTAATCCAAATATATTTCCCATAACAATGGTCACAATGATTTTAAATGATAATTTTCTCCATGATAAAAAAGAAAGATCAGATTTAAAGCGTCTGTGGAATGATCAATTGTTAGCATTTCGAAATAATGAACTTCTATCGCAAGATAATCGCCTTGAAGTTTGTAAAGCATGGGGTTTAGGAAATAAAATGCGTTTTAATCAGAATATAATAAATGCACGTGAATGGTGCTGGCATGAAATCAATAATTTGAGACCAAATGATCCATTTCTTCACCAATTATTAATTGAAATTAATAAAGACTATTCATCTTAGGAAACAATAATAATATCGGAATTTAGTTCAATTTATTTTTTTTGTTTATTTTTAAAATTAGAAATTAAGCTTATTAATTAAATTCTATTTAGAATTATATACATTTTTATTAAATTAAGCAAACTTGAGAGCCTCTGATCCATTTCTGCAGTATTTATTAATTGAAATGGACACAACTTTCATTTTAAGAAACGAAGCAAAATTTAATTAACTATAACTTTTCAAATAATTTCAAAATTAGGTGCATTTTTTTCTTCTTGTATTTAATATTGTATAATTTGAATTTAATTAAAATTGCATCTTACGTTTTCAGTAACATACTTAATTCATTTCATTTTTATTTTATTTTTTTTGTATTTTATTTATAAATTTTAAAAGCATTATTTACTTATTGTACAGTGCCATAGTTAGGGAGTGAATAGGCTGGACACAGCTCAACTAAATGATTTTTGAGCCTAGCCAACAATTCGAAAATACGATTTGCATACGCGCGACTTTTTTCGCGGTCTAGTTTTATTGTCGCTTTTCGACTTTTCGAAAAGTTTTTTTTTCTGACCCCACAAGAAAAAAACTTGATTAAATTGCCATACAGTACAGCACCAAAATTCGTTATTACTAGGCTTAACCCAGCCCAAAAATTGCTGCTGGCTACGGCACTGTTACTTATTTGTATATAGTAATATATAATTGTATTTTATTTACCTGCCTAAAGTGACCCGTCCCTTATGCTTTTAGATAAATTGTACTTACATCTGAAGGTTTTAATCGTAGAAATGTAGAAATGTCAAAAACAAAAATATTTCATGAAATATTTTTCCATGAAATAAGTAAATATTGAATGCATAGTGAATAAATATTTATGTCATGAATTTTTGACTTTCGTGAAATATTTTCAAATATTTCATGGTGAGTAGATGTTGCGACGATGAAATATTTACTCACATGAAATAAAAATATATTTCATGAAATATTTGGAAATATTTCATGAAAGTTTGTGGTGCCACGATGAAATATTCGACTTTATTGAAATATTTACGAAAAATTTATGTCATGGAAGTAAAAACTTTCATCGTCGCCCAGCACCTTTATTTACTGGACCAATTTTAGTTATTAATGAATTAATAGAAAGAAGAATTTAATGCCTGCGGGATCCTAAGGGTATTTTTTCGATAATTACTTTTAAAAGGCCGGTATTCACCAAACATTTGAAAACGTTTCTAACACATTAAAAACGATTTTAACGAAAATTGCTATCCATGAAATCCTTTTTAGTCTTAAAACCAGGCCCTCCAACAGGATGAGAGAGGCCGAGGCCAAATCTAATTTTGCGACGCGAGGCTGCTTATTTTTTCAACAAATTTTATTTTTAATTTTTTTTACGTTTTTAACAATTTTAATATATGTCAAAGAAATGTTCGATGAGGAAATAACTTTATATTTTAAGTGAGCTTGCAATATTTTGACTTTTGACGCTCCTAGCATGCACAAACAATAAGAAACAATTAAAAAAAACAATAACTATTACAAAAATCTGATTCCTTTATTAATTAAACAAGTGCTTTTCGGACTTTCTTCTGCGAAAATTCGCTAATTATTGTGCTATGTCACAGTTCATATTGAGCATACCTAGACCATTTAAACGATCTTGGTCCATTGTTGAGCGATTGAAGTTCTTGACTCGATTGAGTACGCTAAAAGAACGTTCCCATGAAGCCACTGAAGCAGGTATTCTCAAACAAATCTTCAATGCAGTAACGATGCTAGCAAATAAACCAGCAAGTCCAAGTTCAACAATTTTATAATTTAAAACTACTCTTCCCCATACAAATAGTTGTGAAATTGCAATAAGCGCTGACTGCGTTCGTAGTGGAAAAAGTTTTCATACAATCTATCTATAGAAAATGAAAGACGAACATTTGCATGCAAAATTTTAAATTGAAAAAAAGTCAAATAAGGTAATGCCAAAAATTCGAGGCCGATCGGAAAAAAAAGGCCGAGGCCATATGGCCTGGCTGACCCCCCCTTTCGGAGGGCCTGCTTAAAACAGCTTTTAACTTAAAAGGGGAATAGTGTCGCTTTTAAGACTAAAAGACATTTTTAACATATTTGACGTTTCTTTCATATATTTTATTTCAGATTTCGTCGTTTCATAAATAAAAGTCGTTTTTTAACGTGAATATCAGTAGAATTAAAATCGTTTTTATCTTTAAAACAGTTTGTTATAATAGCGTTTTTAGGCAATAATCGTGAATACCGCCTAAAGTCTATTTATTTAAAAATTAAAAACAGTCCACATTTTATTTCATATATTTCTCATGCACTGATTGTGGCATAATCTCAGCACCAAATTAAATATTTTTATAACTATTTTAAAGATAAAAGATGTTTATACGGGACCCTAAAGTTACTTTTTTAATTTTATCTTTTATTAATTTGTAATCTTTAAAGAAACAAACGAAAAACACCTATTTTCCAATTCTCCCATTTTACAGACGGCCATTTTGAATTTAATTTACTTATACTACTATGAATACTATGATTTTTGCTTAAGTATGACACTTGTTTTTTTTTTTATTTACATGTTAAATTCAGTCACGCTAGCCAACATAAAAAAATAAATACACAGGTTAGCCACCCACCACAGAGGATGCTCTTAACAATTTAAACATTGAATGATTCAGTATTATTATAGCTTCGTTCTAATAAACAGTTTATGTAAACCACGACCAAATTTTGCTTATAATATAAATTCCGTGTGTGTCTTACGCCGTATACTTACTTAGTTATTGTGGCTTTTAATTACAATTTAAATTAATATATATTTTGAAAACATTAAATTCAGTCCGTGAGAAATGTCTGAGTTCAAGCAAGATGTCACTGAATTCACCGATATTGTAGATAAAGTACCGGACCGGAACTATAATCAATTTCAAAAAGGAAATGATGTATCGAAAGTGATTCGAAAACTTAGAAAAGTGATGGAAGAACGAGATGAATATAAAAAGAAATATTCAAATGAATATCAAAAAAGTAAAATTTTAAAAAAGCTAAATAAAAGACTGAATATTCAGATTGAAAATGAAAGGAGTAAAGTAAACGATTTAATGGATGACAATAAAACTACGAAGACAAAGTATCATGCGTTGCTACGGAAATATTCTCAAAAAATTGGAGACGGAAAGGAGCTTAAAAAAGCAAACAATGGATCGAAAAATGTGTCCAATTCAAATTGAGCTAACGAAGAAAATGGATATTTCTTTTATAAAGGAATCATATGGAGTTTTTCTATTCAATAAATAGTTATAAAATGTATCAAATATTATTAATAGTTTTTTTTTTTATTATTATTATTCATTTTTTTCTTGTTTCAAATAAATTAAAATTAACTAAAATATTATATTTACACATTTTATACTCATTTAGCTTTCATATTTGTTTCGTTTTCTTTTAAATTAATATTCATCATGAACTTTGGGTTTGTACACTAATTGCTTTATTTGTTCATACGTTATCCATAAGACAATATTCCATGAAACTAGGCGCGCAAATGAAGGCACGAATCTGAAATACAAAGAACAAAAAATAAATATATCGTGAATTCAATTAGAGTTTGGTTAAATAATAAATAAAAGTTTTATACCCTTTATAAAACGCAGATGGTCCTTCTTGTTGTGCCATGCGTATTGCACAATCAATAGCTCCAGAATATTGACCTTGTGGTGAATTCATATATCTTGTTTTAACTACGTCTATTGGCGATGCTGCAACTGTCGTTGCAAAACCTGTATAAAATAAAAGAAAATCATTTTAATTTTCTTCGAATAATTATAGTGTTAATATTAATATTTCTAACCTGCAATCACAGCGGCCGTAAAATGACAATAAATATTATCATGCATATTAGCATAATTCAATAAGCAATCTTTAACAATATCATAACAAACAATTTCTGAAACATTAACAACACAATTTCGACCAATATTTGGCATTGCACCTTTCCACAGGCCTCGAACACCTTCCTCGCGACCAATCGTTCGATATGCAGCCATTGTTGAGCTATATCGTGGTTTTGCTTTGGAGCCAACTTTCGTTTTCTGTGCTTGAAATCGCACTTTAACCACATCTGTTGGTTGTGCTAAAACTACTGCCATACCACCAGTTGTCAAACCAGCTAATATCCGTGTAAATATTTGTAAACCTTCAGGATTTTCATTAAAAACTGTTTGATAAACGGATTTCACTGAATCATACATTCCTAGTCGCACAGACGCAAAGCACATTTGTCTCTGTAAACCAGCTGATAGTCCATTGTATAGTGCACGTGGACCTTCTTGTTTTGATATTGTCGTAATTGTTCCAATTAATCCACGATATTGACTATTATTAACTGGGTTTTGTGTTGGAAATGTAACGATATTAGTTGCTGACAGAGTTGCTGTACCACCATTCACTGTTGCAGTTGCAGCCGTTGCTAATGGTAATTGTGATGTGGTGACAAAATTTTTAGCCAATGATCCTAATGTGTGAGATTCTCCCTGAATCTGTTTATATAATTAATGTTATTAAAATTAATTGGATATTAGTAATTGTTATTAGAAACTGACCTGTAATCTAACTTTTGCTGTGTCTAAAGGAAATGTTGCAAAGTCTGCAATGCAAGCAGCTGTGCCCGCTGTTAATAGTTTAACGCCGAGTGATGCTTCCAAATCCACTGTTTGATTACCCTTTGGTTGTTTCATGGCTATTGTGTTTACTTTACTGTTTCAAAAATAGAAAAGTAAGACCCATAAAATAATTTTAATTTGAATAAAATCAGTCACAATTGTTTTTTTTTTTTAATTAATCAAAAATCGAAACGATTAAATTGTCCTTCATTTTGAATCTAATATTAAAAAATAATGACTTAAACATTAATCATTATACAATAAGAAATCAACACATGTCATAGTAATTTTATTTTTTTTTATAAATATGCACTTCAAACAATTTTTCCATTATCAATTACGTCTAAATTATATTATTAAGATAACGCGGTGTACAGTTTTTATAAACAACTTAAACAATACACCGAATTAAATTTGAATTTTCAAAATTTAATTTACAGGAGAAATATTATTAAAACTGAAAGAAAAAATGAACTAAATTCTAAAACATATGATAATTAGATTTTGTTGTATAAAAGTCTTCTTTTTAAACAAATGGAAATTTAAATAAATAGATAGAGACGTCGTATATGTAAGTTCATATACACAAAACATATGACTAATAAGTAAAATAAAACGACTTTATAATGTTTTATTAAAATTTATAAATAAATACATTAAGTAAGTATATATATGTATACGGACAAAGGTCGTAATTCGTAAGCGTAACTATCTACCTCGTGTAATTCATATTGGAAAGACACTAAGGTTATTTCTGATTTCTACCATATTTTTTTTAAAATTGCAGCTACATATTGATATATTTTAATGTTTCCTTTCTAACATATTATAAAGTAGTTATGTAATAATTTGTTTTATTTATAAGATTTGTGGCATATACATGATTTGCCGTATAAACCGTTTTCAACCGGTTTTACTCTGTTGGCATAAATAATAATTAAATAACATTTGTCCGTATAAATAATTATAAATCTTCTTCAAAAATTTTCATATTCCTTTGCATTTAAATATAATAAGGCATTCAATAAAAAAATATATACGCTTTGCAAAGTTCTTAATTTTTTTTTGCTGAGAATTTCATTAAATACAAAATTGCTACTTACTCATTTTTAAAAATTAAAGATACCTAATTGTATATTTCTCTTTATCGAAATTCATGAAAATGTTGTTTTCATCAGATGATAAACAAATAAATAAATTTATTTGAGAGACCATAATGTACTTATACAAAACACAAAAACATATTTGTTTCTGCGTTTTTTTTTTCATTGCAGCAAAATAAGTTCAATATTTGTTCTCTTGATATAAGAGCTATCAGTTGGCAAAAAAACCAAAAAAAAAAATAATGTAAATATAAACAAATAAAAGCACCAACCAAAATCGAAATTCATTGAGTGCGTATAGAGCAAATAAAGAAAAAATAAACGCGCGATTTATTGAACTTTTATATTATATTTGTTTTTATTTATTTGATGCTGTGACCTTCTTTGAAGAATAATAAATAATAATAAGGTTATTTACGTAGGAAAGTCAAAAGTGAAAATAACAAATGGGAAAAAATAACTGACAATTATTTAGTGCTACACTGAATACAATATTTGGACTACACCACAATGACTTAGGAGCTTAGCTCTATAGACTCTGACGTAAACTAGTTAAATTTTTTAAATGAACATTCTTTATACAAAAGCAAAGCAAAATTTATTCTGTAAAAACGAAACCTTGAGTATTTATAAATGAAAAGAAAAATGCTATAATCCATTGTCGCGTATATTAGAAAACTTGTACAAAATGTCATGTAAAATCATAATTCTTTTGTTTATAATGTAGGGTTTTCTCTGTCTGGCTATCAAATACGTTCCGGTATGTGTAATCAAATAAAAAAAAAAAACATTTAATTTCAATTCTCCAATAGGTCTTCAAGATTTAACGTATATTTTACAATTACTTGCCATAATAGGGATTTCATAAAAAAAAATCAAAGTTGATTTGATTTCGTCGATTTGTAAATTATTCTCTAATATTAGATTGTATTTTATGTTTCTAAAATGTAAAATAAAAACAGGATTAGCGAGAATATATTTTTGGGAAATGTCCGTGCTCATGGTTCCATTTAAATATAACACATAGTGACAAATCAAAAACAAAAATTTTACTCACTATTAGAAATTTCGTCTGAATCATTCTACGTAAGTCGTAAGTACGTAAAATAAATTATTTAGGCATTATATAGGCTATAATAAAGACCATTTCTCGGACTCAGTTTATTTGCGTTTTGATAAATGAAATTCATGATACATTTTTTTTAACTTGCTATCATGGATATGAATTTGTTAATATACGTCGCCTATAAATTGCATAAAACCCGTAAATTGAGAAAAAAAATGAAAATACATAACATGTTAATTGGAGTAAGTGCATTAAAATAATTATTAAAAATATAATGCATATTAATTGAGCACCTTGAAAATATTATAAAATATATCCCATTTACACTTCAAAACCACCTTTTAACTTAATGTTAAAAATTTAGTGCAAAAACTTTTAAAACAATGGAAATTAAATGATATTTACTAAAATATTAAAATAATGGATAGTGTATTTATCGCGGATCAAATTACAATAAGTTATTATGTGTCCAGTTAAGCAGCTAGAAATATACTAGACTATACTTATTCAAACAGAAATTAAAAACATTTGCTGTTACTCTATTGTTTTGTATATGCTTTATATATTATTGTTTGTTTTGTTTTGTTTTTTTTTTTTTTTTTTTTTTTTTTTTTTTTTTTTTTTGCCCTGTGAGTTTCATAATTTTAATTTTTAAATTAAATAATACACCATTTTTTTTGTGGTCTTTTTATTTTTTTTTTTTTTTTTTTT
>JAABKK020012949.1:0-21857 GCA_011634745.2 Catotricha subobsoleta
AATACATGAAACAATCTGTAATACACGTAATTCACGTAATACACCTAATACATGATAATACACGATAATACATGATAATACAACATAATAATACACGTGTAATACAGCACATTTGGTTCTAGGAATACACGGTATTATTAACCCCTCGATAATAAGTTTAGTGGGCTTCGAAATCTTATCTATCTTACCTACAAAAAGTTAGTTCTTAGATTGACCGTGTATAAGTTTCATATAAAATTGGTGGCGTTGTATGCTTTGTTGTCAAAAACGGAGAACGGTGCGCCACCATTTTAATATGAAAATCTGTCATGGCCAACCCAAAAACTAACTTTTTTAAATTGATCAATTGAAGTTCAGTGGTGTGTGCAGAAGAGGACGAATTTCGTGTATCATGCTTCATAATACGACCTGTATTTTATAAGAAAATGGATTTTAATGTGCCGAATTTTGATACAATGTTATAAGTATTTATTTATAAATTGTAATAATCGTTTAACTCATGGGAAAATATATAAAAGATATGATTATGGTGATGACGATTTTTAAAATTTCAGTGCAGAAAATCATAACCTCAATAAAGAAAATGAGGTGGTATCAAAGAAAGCGAAAGTAGTTTTAAACAAAAAAAGAAACGTAAATAAAAATGTTAAGTGAGTATCATTTTAATACATTTCATAACCATGTTTTAATTTAATCCTCTTTAAACTTCTGATACAGTGTAAAATGGAATGTGGAAGAAGAAGTAATGTTGATTGAATTGATAGAAGTTGAACCGCTAATATGGGACTGCACAAATGTACTATATAAAAATCGTATAATTAAAAGGTCTAAGTTTGAGAAGATATCGGACACATTATGTGCAGAATTCCACGAACGCAATAAACTCTTTCCTGGAATGTTTACGGCAGGTAATTATAACTATAACTTTTTGATTCTTTCAAGCTCTGGATGATACATTTATAAAATAAGAATTTTTTCAGATGCTGTTTCTAAATAATATAACAACTTTAAAACGTATTTTAATGCGCATCTACTGAAAGTCCGAGCAAGCACGAAAAGCGGAGCCGGTACCGAAGACAATTTACAACCAAATTGGATTCATTTTGATGAAATTAAATTTTTAATCCATGTTGATATCATATTAGAGTGTAAAGGGGGAAAAGATAGAATTAGTTGATTATCTTACCCACTTACATGAAAGTTTAAGATTTATTTAATTATTAGACACTATTTTTTTGTTTTATTAAAACTTTATTTTATTCACTTTATAATACTTATTTATTTTCCCGATCGATTTAAAACCGCGACTGTGACTGCCTGCATACTGCTGTTCATCCTTCTTTTATAGGTGTAAAATCTATTTTGGTGTTTCCATTTATGGTCAGGTAGATTTTGATTTGGTGATTCTCCACATAGCGTGAAAAATATTATTTTTAATAAAATCTATTTTCCTTGCATTTATGATTTATAACCGTGCATTCCTTTCTTCCCGTATTGTTGTTGTTGTAAGCATCGTCGATACACTTAACATGTTTTAACATGTTAAGTGCCACCATATGGAAGATCGTCAAGCGCAACAGTGGAAATATTGTCAATGGATATTAAATATAAACTATGTCATATACTTGACTTAATTCTATGTCTAGTATTTGTACCATATATTGGTTAATAGATATAATATTTGCAGACTTTAAATAGAGTGAATGTTATTGTGAGTAGGTTTTGTATATTCATTAAGGAAAAGTTTTATGCGGAATAATTGTATTGTCTAATTACCTTTGTTAGTAAATCTTAATGAAAAATAGTAAGTAGGGATTGCGGGGCACTACAAGAGCATGATACGAATTTTGAAATAAATACATCTCCAGATGTTCTTGAATCACAAACACCATTAGAAAATATAACTATACAACTTGCTGAATCATCTGCAACTATTTTTACTTCTACTATAAGCACTTCAACACTTACATCAATTCCATTCTCTACTATATCCACTCCAATACTTACATCAACTCCATTTTCTGAATCAACACCTAATACAACTATAACTACGCCAATTTCAACTACATCTGCACCACGCATTTTACCACATCCTACTAAAAAACGAAAAAATCCATATGATTTAATATCGACAGCAGTTGATTTTCTAAAGAAGCAATGTGCATCAAAAGATGTTGAAGATTCGATTGATGATGAAATATCTGGAACATTATTGGATATTCACTTTCTACATCGAAATCTTCCTGCAAAATGGAAACTAAAATTGAAAGCGAGAATTCAAAGCGCTAGTAATGATATTCATTTAGACTACCTAGAGGAAATATATGATTGATTAAATAAATTTAATTAATGTTATTAATTTAATAAATATAATTAATTAATCGAAATCAACGAATCCCTCGTTTTGAAAATATACAGTTAATATATCTCTCATTTTTCTTCCTGCATCTAAAGAACGACCACATAAAGAATTGAAATTTTGAAAAATGAGTGGCAATCTTTCTTCTTCGTTAAAGTCGCTGTGCGAATTTTTTCGGTTCGCAAATAGTTGTGTAAACATAAACAAGCTTTGATTATATTTATTGCTTTTATTGGATGTACATTAATTGGTTTACCGAATATCCGAAATCTACTTGATAAAATTCCGAAGGCGCACTTAACTGTTTGTCGATTTCCTGATAAATGTTTATTGAATTTTTTATTTGCAGATGGTAATTTTCAGTAGTCTTATGGTCTCATCATGTAAGTATTTAACGGAAATGCATCATCTGCTACGAAACAAAATGGATTTTTTTTTTGCGAATTAGGAAAACATTCAGCCTCAGGTATATGAACTTCTTTATTTTCAATAGCAGATTTCAATACGGTGTTGTTCCAAATTCGGCCATCGCTAGCTCTACCATTAAAACCAACATCAGCGTATATGAATCGGTAATGCTGATAATAAAACATTTCTATTCTGTTGCTTGTAATTATAATATAAAGAGCCCGAATTTGGTGGTGGAAGTATTGTCACGTGCTTTCCATCTATCGCTCCTAAGCAATTTGGAAAATCCCATGTTAAATAAAAGGAAATTTCAAGAACTGATATCTCAATACTTCATGGATAGCAATGGTTGTTTCACATATAATATTAGAAATAGTCTGTTGTTTTATTCTGAAATTATATTGCAGTGACGTTTGTTTTTCACCTGTGGCTAAATAACGTAACGTTATAGCTAGCCTATCTTTAACACTAATTGATACACGCATAACAGTGTCCTTCTTTTCAATTATAGGAGTAACTTTTTCTAAAATAAAATTAAATTGTGACGATGTCATTCTCAAGAAGTTATGGTAATGATATGGGGATTCAATTAATATCTTAGATAATAGCTTTTCACATGCTCCGAGTTGTTTTCTTCTAAGGGGCCACTTTTGAGCCCATAAACTTCTTGGCTTTCGATTTTGCTTTGCTTTCAATTTCACTGCAACTCCAATCAATAGCAATGCAATAGTTGATGATATCGCTTTATTTCTTTTATCACGATTTTTTCTCCACAAATCCATATTTATTTTAAATTATAAGTAATGAAAAATATCTTCCTTATAATATAACATTACAAATGTCTTATTTCATTTGAATTAGAACAAATGTCACAATGTCAATGTTAATTTATAATGATTGTTCGAAAAATTGCCAAAAAAGTGATATTAATTCAGCCACTACTTACAATTTTTTTTTAAATTTTTCAAACAGTTTTCAACTTGTGATAAAATTAGTAGCTAAACTTGCTGATAAAATTAATATAGTGATACTCTTTCGATTCAAGTTATATTTTGTTTTCATCCCTTTTTAATTTTATTAAATCTATTTTCAGATGCTATTGACTAAGGCCCCTACTACACGTTAGCTGCTAGCAGCTGAAAATTTCCAGCTGAAAAGAGGATATCTCGTAAAGTAATGATCAGATCGATTTGATGTAAAGACAAAAATGTAAGTCTCTCAAAGACACACATTTTATTCACACAATATTTTTGTGTAGCTTGTATACTTTTCAAAATATCTTAGTTTAAGCTGCTAATATGCTAATTTTACAATTTAGCGGCTTAAACTAAAATATTTCGAAAAGTATACAAGCTACACTAATATATTGTGTGAATAAAATGTGTGTTTTTGACAGACTTACATTTTTGTCTATACATCAAATTGATTTGATCATTACTTTACGAGATATCCTCTTTTCAGCTGGTAATTTTCAGCTGCTAGCAGCTAACGTGTAGTATAAGCCTAACGTGTAGTATGGACCTAACGTGTAGTATGGGCTATACCGCTTAGAATTAGTGGCAATTTTTTTTTTATTAATTTTGCAACTTGCTAATCGTTCAATAACAAAATTATATAATAATATTAAAAATCATTTGTGTAACTTATAATAGCAGTATAAAAAATATTTTAAATTAATAAAACATAAAATCAAAACAACTTTGGCATTTACTATTACCACACCTACTGTATGTACTAGAACTGGAGGCGTTCCTAGGTATAAAAGCGCCCCACAGCAAAAAAATTAGTAGCGCTCTATTTAAAAAAAAAAAAAAGTGTCCTCGTAAAACATCTAATTTTTATCCATCACCACAATAATGCGGCGATTCATGGTATTTTAATAAGTAATACGTACCATCTTTTAAAAACAGTGTCGCGAAAGCGAATTATAAATCGTAGAACAATAGTTGTCATTTGTTACTTTACTTTAATCACAAAGTTTATTGAGATTAACTTATTTTTCAGCTGCACATACATGGTTTCGCCAATTCAATTCAATTACTTAGTCGTTTTTAATCTTATTTACTTGTTTTAAATAAAAAAGTCAATAAAGTCAAAAAATTCAACTTTAATTTGGCTTTTATTGGACTTTTTTTTTTTAAATGTCACGACTTTGGACCTGGAGAATACACAAATATTCTTTTTCCGAATACTCATTTTTATATAATATACATACTTAAAAAAAAAACAAAAACATATAATTTAAATAATGTTTTAGTCAACAAAGCTTAAAAAATAATATATAATTTCTATGTACAACCTTAAAACTAATAATATTGAAAACTTTTTAATTAAAATACACTAAATGATGAATAAATACGCTGTTAACATTTATGCAACTTAGAATTCTTCCTCGTACTTGTCATCTTCCAAAGTTGACTGGAGAGTTTTGTATAAGGCACTTCAAACATTAGTGAAAATGCAAATGCAATCATGTATACAATAGCCATAACTCCAACAGACATGACACTCTAAAAAAAAAAATGATTGAACTTTTCATAAGTCGGTTAAGTATTTAAGAAATAGAGATGTAAAGAAATTTGAAGAAAAATTAATAGAAATTTAATTGTTAATTAATTCAAACCGTTGTAATTGGATCCAAATGGGTGCTATGGTCTTTTGTGCCATATAACAGAGATATGATAGCAGGATTTAGTAAATAAATGCCATATGTCAATTTATTTAAATGTACGAAACCGGAAAAATTTAACACCTTTGCAAATAGTCCACCATGTCCCATTGCACTAGCAATAATCATCCATGCTACTGAGCTTGAATAAAATATTCGTATGGCGGTTATTAATGGAGCCGCCCATATGTATGATATATCTCGATTCATTGTTGATATGTGCGACATTATGGCAATTGTTGTTGTCAATGTCCACATCATTTTTATGGTTTTCTAACGATGTTCATTAAACATATAATTAAACATTAGTTATCTACAATTGAATCAAAATTGTTTAATTGTCATAATAAAAACCTGTTGAAATGGTAATTTTCCTTTTGTTGTAAATAGAATCCAACCAGCAAAAACACCAACCAAATATGGTATTATTCTTGACCATGGAGCAATATATAAATCGGTTCCAAGCTCATGCATAACATCATAAGCTGGTGTAAATTTAAATAAAACAGCAATTGTAAATATTAATATACTGAAAATGCCAAAAAATGTGACAAATAGTTTTTTTGCCAGCTCTTCATTTCTGTAAGTAATTTCAAATTGAAAAATGACGAAAATTTTCTCAATAAATTTTCTAAGAAAATAATAATGAATAAATACAAACTTTGCATATAAAAATAACATTGCGGTAAAAACAATAAAAAATTGCATTTCACAAGCCATCGACCATGTCCAATTCAAACATAATTCGTTAACATGAAATAAATTTTGAATATAGAGAATATTTCGCCACCAGTATTGTTGACATATTGAATCATAACGTTCTCGAATCCAAAATGGTGATGTTTCTACTAAATAAGTTGTGGAAATTTCGGTTAAACCAACTACCATTAAATAGAGAGGTGTTAATCTGTTCGGATATGAAAACAAAGTGATTATGTAGCACTAATTATTTCTATTAAAACTTGTTTATTTAGTAAGTAAACCAAATTTAACAGATAATAGTTTTATCTCGAATTTACACCAACCTAATATATCTATGAAGTAATTGTTTTCCAAATAGTTTAAAATTATTCCATATATTATTGGTTTGAATTTCCTTGATTTTATTTTCATTTCTCAAAAAATTGTACGATAATAAGAGTCCACTAAAATTAAAATGAAATTGAAATTAAAGCTTTGAAAATGATGGCGGAATAATGTTTAATTAAGATTTTACCTTATTGTAAAAAATACATCAACAATAATTGGAGTTGTGCTAACCCATTGCCATAAAGCTGTTTCACCATATGCAAACATCATTGCTGGATTATGAACCGTGTAATGCATAAACCAGTTCATATGGAAAATTAATATCAAAAAACATCCAACTGACCTAAAAATTGGTAATAATAATAAAATGACTGTGTAGATCAAGAAAAGGTTAAAAAAAAGAATTAACAACCCTTGCTTTTAGAATTGAAACATTAAAATACATTTTAAAAATGTCTTATCACTAAAGAAACGCATTGCCAATGAATGTACTTACTTGAGTCCGTCAATAACTGGAACTGCATTTGGAGCAGTTTTTGTACTTGCAATTGTTTTCAAATTTTCCCTTACCGAAAAACATTGAACAATTTTTTCAAAATATGTTTTTTCCTCAATAACTTCATCACGATGACTGATTACAACATCTGGTGGGTTGACTAAATTTTCATTTTTTTTATTATATGAATTCAATGTTCTTATCACTTGAATATTGTTATTGTTACCAAATTCGCTGCTATCGTCATTACGATTTTGAATTTCATGTATATACGCAATAATTATCATTATTATTGTAAACAAAAAAAACAAACTAGAATAAGAAATATTATTTTTATTCTAGGCATTATTTACCAAAGTTGTTAATGTCAAAATATTTTTCAAAAACTGCTGGTAGTTTATTGTAATAAAAGTGCGCCTCAAAAACTACTTAATAACACTGCGTTACTACTTAAATGTTTACTCACCCAACAATTTTAACGCTTGTCTTTTGGAGAAAATCAGTCTTTACATTGAGATTTTTAACATGCAACACATCTGGTTGATGTTCAAATAATTTCTGAGCATCCAAGAGAGCACGATCAAAATATTTTTGAGTTATATTAAATATTTCAGAATCCGAACATGATTTGGGTAAGCATAAGCCAATATGTAAAATTTTCTATGAAAAATTATTTTTTTGAATATTTGACTATGAAAAAATAATAATAAAATATTGTAGAAAGAAACATACCTCTGAAGCTAATAAAAACTCCACCTGAATTTGCCATGGTGATTTATGTGTAGCATACACAACACGATAATCAACGTCAAATGGTGCCTTTGATTTTATAAGATTTTTATACATATAACGATCAAAACGATTTGATAATGTTATTGTGTGTGGTTTTCGTACAGCTTCACATCCTTTTATTGAGCCTAACCAGTAATTGTGTCCCAATATAAAGCCTGGTTCCGCTGTTCCTGATGAATCTAGAACTGAGTTTTGACGAAAAACAAATATTATAAATTAATCAAAGGTTTTACTTCAGCATAATATTTATATTTGTTGTAAGAAAGGTTTAACATTTCTAAAATAATATGTTGTAATTATATTAAAATGAACTCATTGTATTTATTTTAATGTAATTTTAATAATAAACATTAAAGTGTGATATAAAGGAAAGTTAAAGTACACCGTATAAAGTCATTATCATCGGCCTTAAGTAATCACATTGAAATATTTTTTTTTTTTTTTTATTTAAAACAATAAATTTTGCAATGTTTGATAGCAGCAATAACAATAAACGATTATTATGGAATTATTATCTTAACATAACATAATTTTATTTATTACATCTTCTCGTATTAATTTTATATATTATATTTATATTATTAATAAAAAAAAGACACATAAAATGTTATGACTACTACTGCAACAATAGCATATAAACATAATATTATTCAAATATTCAAACAACATCATAAAGCATATACAACTCTTGCCAGCAAAAATCACACTAAAATGAAAATGATAAAATCGAAAAATAAAACAATAAACGTGCCGTATATAACATGTTTTTTTTTTACCACCTGCTGCATTACCTTTAAAAGCCCATATTTCTTTTCGATGAATGCCCTCATAAATGGATTGCATTTCATTGTAACACTTCTCATTTAAATCGTTTTTGGACGCCAATGTTAATAACCCATAAATTATTGATGAACTAGTTAAATGAGTATCAATAATATTTGATGAAAATAGATTTATATCATCAGTGGAATGTGTGTCATCATCATTGATTGATTGAATAATATTATTATTATTATTATGTGATTTATTTGTAGTATTATTAGTTATATCATGACAATACGGTGGGGTACATGTTGATATTGTTGTAGTCGTTAATTGAATTTGTCGATGGGTTCTATTTTCACTGTTAATTGCATGAAAATTTAATGTACTTGTTGAATGATGACCAATTGGTAATGTGGTTGTGAGTAGAAGTAGAAGAATTGTTGATTTTTTGAAATACATTTTTTTTTTCTCTATTTAATTGATTTCTAAATGTGGCTCAGGAACGAACATATGATTATCTGAAAGTAGAGAAAATTGTTAATAAGGAATTTTGATGAAAATGCTAGGTAATATTTTTATTGTTTCTTTTGAATATTGCTAAAAAGGTAGTTAATAGAATTTTCAATCGTTTAATGTTTTTTACCTTATAAAGTCATTACAACACATTCTAACTAATTTATTTATATAAATTTATTTAATTGCTTGTATCAACCAGTTTTTTTGTGTACATCAGGTCCTTTCAAAAATTATTTATTAAATTCTAAAATTGAACTCTTTAAACTTCTTGAGATACAAAAATTAGAAAAATTGCATAAATTCTTATACCGTATTTAGAGCACTTTTAGACCATATCAGTTATAAAACTTTATCAGACGGTTAGTAAATGGCAACACTTTCATCTAGAACTTAAAAGTGTATCTCTTATTAATAAAAACGAAGGCAGTTTCTGTTGGGGACCATTGTATACAGATAGAACTATAATCACCGTCCAACTTTTAAATTTAAATCTATATTTTTCAAAAGCGTTGAATAATCTTGAGGAATAAATTCAAATTAAAGTATTGAACGAATTATAGATGATGATATTTTTGTTTAATTTGTTTATCTTTTCCACAGATTTATATTCGTAAATAATAAAATAAGATTAAATATTAGATAATTGAAATATAATTGACATTAATGTTAATAATCAATTTCATTTTCTCTATTTTATGAAATTTACTGTTTGTCCAACAATTAAATGTACGTGAACAATAAATAATAAATATAAAAATAATTTAATTTTCAACAAATAAATATCGTTTCAATAAAAGTTGTTTCCCTTAGTTTTAAAGCTTTATTAAAATTAGGTAATTAACTTTATTAAAAACTCATTACATTTTACGCGTGCTTGCTTTCTATTATATAATATTAGACCGAATCAAAAACAAAAAAACAATACGGAACTGAATGGCTTAAATGAACAAAAGCAAAAATTAAATTCATGACTGCTTTCTATTAAATTATCTATTTAAATTGCATAAGTCTAAAAAGAGTGTTAAACAAAATATTAGAAAATTATAAATCACACCTAAGCCATTTCTACATATTTGCTTTGTTAAGCACACTTTTTCATTTAACTCATAATTGCTTCTATAAACTTTTCTATCTGTGATATTTTAAATGCAGTAAAAAGTCCTGATGATTTCTATTTTCTACAATTACCATAACCATTTAACATGTTATTTCATTGTAATTTTTGGTACTACATATTTAAAATATATATATATATATATATTTAATTAAAAACAGAATAAATATAAAATGAAAGTGCACTTCTTACGACAATCTTCAGTTAGCAGTATTTTGAAAGCGATAAAAGCTTATGTGATTTAAGTAAATTTATTGTTTGTGGGTTTCCTTGTACCTACAATTTAATGTTGCAAATTAAGATCTAAAGTCAACTATATCAAAATGATGATGAAGCGTAAAGATTTTTTTTTAAAACCATTAATTCTTTAATTAACTAAATTAACTAATAATTAAATTACTTTTACATAAAACACACAAAAAAGCAGATTGTACGACAAAAAATCTTAATCACTATAGCGATGAAATTCTCTATCTAATTTTTGTGTGGTTGCTTGTTAACTACTTGAGAAAACGAATTTTTAAATATTTTCGCGATTAAAAACAATTAAAAAACTAATCACCATCTATCGGGACTAAATTTCACTATAGCGATTTTGAGTTTTAGGCGTACGATCTGCTTTTTATTTAATTAGATTAATTAAATAATTAATTAATTTCAAAATTACAAATAATTATTAAATTAATAGAAAAAATTTAAAAACTGAATAAATTTTAAAAATTTCTAAATAACAAAAATAATTTAAAAATTATACTTGTAAATATATGCCAATATCAAAAGCTTAATTTACGAAAAGCTTTCTAGGCGCACGAAAAAAAAATAATAATAATTTTTAAAATGCTGAATAATCAAAACCAGTCATCACTTTCGTCATAAATGTCAGATGAAAAAAAAAAAATTAAATAAAATGAGTGCAAGCAACTTTTTGCATATTAATCGAATTGCATAATAAACATCCAACGCAAATTTTAATAAACGTTAAAACCAACAAGAGAATAAGACAAACAATTTTTTTTTATTTTTTGCAAAAACTTTTTTTGGATTTAAATTTTAAATTGGTTTTCTTTATAATTTTTTTTATTTAAAGTATTTCTTTTTGTTATGGTTATTCATAGCAAAATGTTAGCTGGAACCGGTATTTCGAATATATTGCATATATGTAAGTACCTTCTCAAAACTCATTCAAGACAAATACAATTTACACATGAAATCGGTATGGCCCAAATTTAATTACGTTCAACGAGCAAACATTGAAAGGCCAAAAAGCAGCATGTACTTAAAATAAACTCAATATAATGGTTTGAGACGTCAACAAATAATTAAATACTTTTTGAAAGAAAGACGAAGAAAATGAAAGAAAACAAAAATCATATTGCCGTCATTGTTGATATTTAATTTGAAATGCTTTAAACTTTAGTTGCGGCTTCGGAAGTGAAAGTATTTCGTAATCAATAATACAGAAATATAATAATTATCGAATACATTTTTTTTTTTTTTGGTAAATATAAGTATACATAGTCGTGATGTATAATAAGAATAAAGCCACATATTATGATTATTATGCAATTTTTTTTTCTCTTTTTATTTTTTTTTATTTTTTTTTATTTTTAAATAAATTAAATATTGATAATCATATTAAGCGAGGTATAATTTTGGTGGACTGATATATTAATATCACATTGAATACGTTGAACTGTAATGTATTATTTATGATATATGAAATTTTGTTGCGTATTCGACTCGCTCGATATAATATTGCTTGGTGCGGTTTGTTAAAATGATAAATTTTTAAATAAGCTGAATTTTTTTTCGTAATTATAGACAAGGATTTATTCAAATTAATCATTTATGACAACGAAACTAATATTACTAACAGAGAAAATTCCAAAATAACAAAATATAATTTACTTTTCTTTTTCTTTTGTTATTGAAAAAAAAAAAAAAATAAAAAAATTCATGATACCATTGCATATTAATCTTACATATTATTTTTATTTATTTTGCATACAAATACAATACATAATTTAATCAAGCTGAATTTAGCTATTAAAAAAATCAAAAAAAAAAATCTGCAAGCAATGCATAATTATGTTTGAATTTATTTGATAATATGTAATATGTTATGTTAATTCTTTACATTATAAATGGATATTATATGTTTTACATATAATTAAATTAATCGGAAATTTAATTATTAAATTAATAATCAGTTTAGTGGGTTACATGTGGGTTATCAAAGTCTTTACCAATAACTGATTGCACCGTAACACATTTTCGTCACAATTTAGGCGTGATGTTAACGAGGAATATATTAATAGATCCTGGTAGAATGTTCATCATTAGGCGCGGTTGTCAACAATAGTAGTCACATTTGAGTGAGTTAGTTATTTTATTTTCTCCTGCTTACAAATAAACAGAATCACATCACCTGTTATTTTTAACTTAAACTGCGAATCTGTAGCGTGCTTAGTATTAGAAAAACAGGAAAACCCATTTAATTATATTTTCCTTAACCCAAACGGGTGAGTCTGTTATAAATAGTATCGCTAAAAAGACAGCTAGTAGATTTAGAGCGATGGTCAAAAATATGTTGTAGATGTGATTTTTGAAATATATTATTAGAATTATATTCACAATAGTGTTCAGGCTCCATATATTTCTCATTCGTTACTTTGAAATGTTATAGTAAAAGCCAAGAAATATAAAACGAACTGGAACAACAAACGAACAAGTTCCAACATTGTGATGACTATAATTATAACGATGACTACTGCGTTTTGTGCAATAGAAAAATGAATTATATAGAAAGTCTTCAAATGCTCGGGAAATCCATATTTCATTTATTGACAAATCCAGTTTTATAAATATGAATATAAATAATTCTAAAAAAAATGAAAATGGTTAAATCACCCTAACAAACGTTGTTATTTGCTTGCAGTTTCAGTTGCATCATTCCATTTTAGTAACTTCACTTCAATGTAAAAGCTTATTGAAAAAGTCAATATTGCAGTAGTTTTACTACAATCAATTTATAAAAATACTTATCGTTAATTGTGTTTCTTAGTAATTTGTAAGGTGCGAAATAAAGATTAAAAATAGAACTAAACGCATATATAATAATATGTAATATGATTTTTGAGCAAATCCGTTATAAAAACAAATACCGTATACAATAACAATTGAACCGGTATTACCCATTAATAATATAAATAACTTTTTAAAAAAATCTAGAAAATTATCAATAAAAATGATTTGTCTTTAAGTAAATATCGATTATTTAAAAAAAATCATCTAATATTGTTTATTTAAATGACATCTTCTTTTTTAATTTCAATTGCGTATTTGCACTTTGCACATCTTCATGATGTTATATTAACTTTGTAAGTAATTGTAAGCATATTGGGAAATATTGGCAAATGAATAAACACTTAATTTGATGTGGTTTGTCGCCATTAAATTTTTTATTTATTTTGCCGCTTGATTTTTATCAAATATTAGAATAAATATTACTATTTAAATTTTTGAGAAAGTGTGATTCTATTTACAAGCAATTTTATAGAATTTTAGAAATATTAAATAAAGTATTTAAATAAAACATTATATTTTTCTTATAGAAATGGTCAAATCATTCAAATTCAAATATTTACATAGCATTTAAATTAGTGCGTATATCGTATATATATCAGTTAGCACATTAAATACAAATGGAAGATATCAATATTATTTTATAATAAGAATGCTATTATGTGTGCATAATAATAACGAGAACTTTAAACAAAAACAATATTTATTTTGGGCGAGATTAATCATAAGTATGTGCTTATAATTTGCCTATAGACACATTCTCTATTAGCCTACCGAACCTCTTTTTTTTACCTTAGGTACATACAAATAGCAAATAATTGTAAAGATTTATTTGCCATTGCAATGTAATGTAACAATTAAAGTAAACAATGGAAAATTCATTGGGAAACTTATATAAATTTATATTAAACAAAGTTTTGAAAGAATCTTGTTTTTGTTTGTTTGTTTGTTTGTTTTTTTTTTTTAACTTAACCCACGAAGTAAGGGAATTTCTTTCATTACATAACTAATAACTATTTAATCGATTGTGAGATACCTAAATATTAATTAATATATTTTTCTTATCATAATTTAAACAATGAACAATGGCTACATTATATTCTTACTTAGATTATACGTATATAATTAATATTATTATAATTACTACAGACCATTGATAATATGCTGGTAATGATAGTATAGAATAGCAATGGAATTATTTTGCTAATTAGTAGATGTAATTGAAACTTAATTGGCGATTGATTGAGAACATTGAGAATGAATTAGATGCTGATTATAACTAATTGTTTCGGTTGCATCAATAAAAGGGTTTAATAATTGAATAGAGAGAATGAAGTAACCTTGTTCAGGATAAAGAGTATAAGATGTCACTATTTACAATAAATAGAATAATTGCGATTGAGGGAAATATTATTTATAAAATATAATTATAAGCTATTGCTGATTATCTATAACACAGCATAATTTAATGTGTATAGAAATAAATCGTTATTCTGTTAGCAGATTTGCTAAAAACTGAAACTGTATGCCGATTTTTAATTCACCAAATTTTTGTTCATATTTGTATTGTGTGTTAATAATTACGCTGGTCATGCCGACATAAATTCTATATATTACATGTAAACTATTTAAAAATTATAATTCATTTCAGTTTAAGTAAAACAACAGAAAATATCAAAATTCAATTATTTGAAATTCTGTGCAAATTTTGTGTTTGTTATTGTTTTGCTTATATTTAAACAAGTAAAAAATAATAAATAAATAAATAGAATGACTTGTTTTCTGCTTTTGTTACTTTTGTTTAAATCATACGACATGACATGACATATACGTCTCATCATAGAATTTATTTTTTAATTTAAATAACTGATTATTATAGAACAATATTTTTCAATAGAACAGCATTTGCAAAAGGCGTTTTAATTTTTTTTATGTCATTTTTGCGTTAATAATTATATAAAATTTTATGTAGTTTCTCTTTACGTGCTTACATCTTTAATATGTACTATCTTTTGAAAAATAATCGAGATAAAAAAAAAATATTGCTTTTTAATCATTATTGTATTATATAATTAATATTAATCAGAAATATTTATAATAATATGTTATGACGCACAATATTCACGTAATGTAAGTCAAGCTACGTTAAATTAATGGTATTGAAGAAATTGAGGATAATAAACTGTAGGACATTTTTTACTTCTAGATTTAAATGTTTTGCTATTTTCCTAATGCTGTGAATAAAAACTACCATATTTTTCAGAAAAACTTAATTCATTAATATAACATTTTGGAATTTTCAATTCCGTATCGATAGAAATTTCTAACAATCGAATGGAAAAGGTAAATGAACTGTCATTTAACCAAAAATGTGATACATATACATTTTTATTTGCCGGGTACATTTTTGATGTTTACAGTTATGTTTCATCATATTTTCTGTTTCTTTTTGTATTAATGCAGTCTATATTTGTGTAAATAAATAACTTACAGACATAGAAAATAAAATTATTTATCATAGATGTATGTTAAATATGTTTATGTAATTATTCAAAAATGAATCGCAGTTATGGTAAAGTTTAATTGTGTTTGAATATTTTTGTTTATATAAGGTTTGGTGAAGTCTAGGAATAACTATTGAAAACATTAATTTCAATTTTCAAAACAAAACAAGTTTATGCCTCATTTTAACAAATTTTGAATGCATGAAATTAAGTCAATATTGAAACATAAATTATGTCCACACTATTTATTTATTTTTTTTTTCATTTTTAGTTTTTAATAAAGTTGCAAATATATTTTCTGAATCGGAATTTTTATGTATTTGACTTAAATTACTCATTTGTTATTATATGCCTGCTAAATATTATATTGGTTTTTAACAAAATTTTTAGCCACCGATAGGTGTCAGTGTCTCACCTATATGGGTTATCATAACATAAATAAAACTCCAGATTTGAAACGAAATAAAATAACACCATTAACCTACTTCTCAGCTTCTTCACAATAAATTTTGCTAATATTAACGATGGATTTCACGTCATAAAATAGATGTCATTTCATTGCATTTATCAATATATATGCAAAGTTCCAGAAAAAATCTCTGTAATGGCATTATATTCTGAGAAAATCTCTCAGGATTACTTCTAAGAGCTCCCAGAATTTTTTTTTCATGGAACAATACTTGCAACGGTTTGAATAAATAATTATATTTATCTTTGGAAATACAATTAGAGATTCAAAGTAAATTTGAATTCGCAAGAAAATTTGGATATGCTCGTAGATATCCGTATTTTATTAGTATTTGCATTATTAGGCGGATTAGGCCCGTTATTATCAACCAGGATAAAAACTATTCTCAGATTCATCCATCAGAGTAATTGCATAATTCGAATCACAATAGCATCCTGGTTGGTAATATAGTGGTACATATTATATTATTTTTATTTTTATTTGACAATTGTAAAAACAAAATAACATTTTTTTTACTGTTTTTTGTTTGATCTATAGATAAACAGCTGTATTATTTGAACAATAGAGTTTTGTAGGCATTAAAGTTTCTTAATTTAATATTTGCATGTTTAGGATGCTGTATAAAGTAGAGAGTTTTATATTCATATCTACCAATATAGTGATGAAAATTTGCAGCTTTAACTTTAATAACCAAAAACATTATATTTAGATAGCTAGAAAATCTGGTTCTCAAAAGTAAAAGTCATATAAATATCTAGTTTGTCAAATAACAAAAATTCTAAAATTAACAATAAAAAAGTGATTAAGTAAATCTTTACCAATCGCTACTCTCTAATCGATAACACATAAAAATACCAAAGATTGGTTTTAGGTGAAGAAATCGAGTAAAAAAAAGAAAAAGACTGTATTTATCATAATTTAACTAATTAACATTTTTATTTATTTTATTTTTTATATAACAATCAAATATCTAATAATGTATATAATAATTTCATTTGACATTTAATAACCGAACAAAACAGATTGACGAATGTGATAATAATTTTAATTTTTTTTTGGTTTAATAAACCTATTTTTGTTAATTAATTATAAGTAAATGATTGTGATTTTATACAATTATATTACTATTTTCAAGTTGTAAGTTAGAAGTTAATAGTTAAAATTAATTCAAATATAAAATTGTACTATTGTTGTAGATGAAGAAAAAGAAAAATAAAGAAGTACCACTGAAGAAGGCTTTGAATGAAAGCCAAAATACTTGGTCAATTAAGATATAACTAACATTTTTTTGCTTAATTTGAGTTCATCGATTGAATTTAATTCAAAAATTTACTCTAATTATAATCAAATAAAAGCAAAATACATTACTTAAATTAACAATTGTTTGTACTACAATAAATCTTTAATAGCAAGTTAATATAAATAAATAAATATTATATTTTTTCAATTTTGTCACCAATTTTTTTTATTGTTTCCGTGATTATTTCAAACAAAAATAATATGTATGAATAATTGAAAGTTTATAAAATCTTTATAAACAAACCACCGTTAAAGATGTATACAATTTTATTCTATTGACCAAGTAAATATTGATTAAGTTAGCTAACAGTGTTTTTCTTTTCTTTTTTTTTTAAATATTAAAGGCAATAGCAAAATACGAAATAACAAATATATGAAATGAAAGCTAATAAATTATGTTATTCGATTGAAAATGAAGTGATTCAAATCAAATATTGAATATTTTCTCAGTCATGTTATAAATTTTGATAATCGAAACTGTTTATCGAAACCGTGGATAACATTCACAAGCGTGACGTGATTATAAAAAATCTATTAAAATGAAACAAGGATAGATTTTGAGAATAAAATTTTATGCTAAGAAACAAATAGGTTATCAGAAATGTGTTTAAATTATTGATAATTATATAATTATGTACCTATAATTGAAATCAATTTTTGTCACCATTTAATGAAATATTTGGCTGAATTCGTTCACACCTCTAACTCTTTTTCAATTTCATAATTTTTTTTTTTTTTGTTTTTTTATACATTAATTAAATCTAATTATTTCATAAAAAATGGTAATTTGTGTTAATAATATATATGCTAAAGATATTGAATTAAATGAGTTTATATTTATATAATGTTGTAGCAAGTTTTAATCATTCAATTATAAAAAGCCTTGTTTATGCATTTTACAACTTTTAAGAATTAATTAAAACGTTGTAGTTTAAAGAAATCTTTAGATTTTTCTAGTTTAACAAACATTATGTTTATAAATAAACGTTTTTAAAAAAAAATTAAGAAAGAATTTCAATTAAAAAAAAAAGAAAAAAAAATCATTTAAAAACATGTCGGAAATACTTATCAAAATTACTTACACTTTATTTATAACAGAACGCACCAAGCGAAAAATTAAAAAAAAAAAAAAAAAAACATTAAAATTGTGTCCACAAGAGACAGAAAGTTATATGCTATTATTATGAACGTTTTAAATCTCCAATAATAACAAAATCACCTCTTATGCAACTTATGTAATTCTTTTACAAAAATATAATTAAGTTAAATATAAACCGTTGCCGTATGCGGTCAACTGCCGAAAAAAATTAAAAACAGTCAAATATGTTTCTCCTTATGTAATTTTTTGGTACTTGCGAACAGCCGCAACACATTAATGTAAAGATAAAAAACCAACAAAAACCACTTTCATTTTTCTCACAATTTATTTGTCTTTTTTTTACCTCTGTTTTTTTTTTTTTTTTTAGTATGAATATTGTTGATCGCTTGTTTTTATTAATATTATAATTTTAATTATAATTATTATTAGTATTATTATGTTATTATTATTTTATGTATTTATATTAATTAAACATAATTCACATTTATTCAAGATAATATTTGTAAAAAAAAAAAAAATAATAAGATCACACAGAAAAAAAAAGTTAATATTGAAGAAATAAAGAAATTATGTCACATAATGTGCATATTAAAAATTATTTATAATTTATTTTCATACTCACAAAATATAACGAACATGTGCATAGACAAGTAGCTTAAATGAATTCACTTAACCCACATTCAGAAGATCCTTTTAAAATATTTTTTTTTTTATTAACTGTTGTTATTATTGATTAATGATATAATACCCACGAAACGCCACATGAATCAATTTATGATAAATAAATATTTTGTAACGATTAATTTTATTCAAATTTAAATGAATTATTTAAGCAAGAGTGTTTTGTTTAGTTTTTTTTTTCAAATCTTTTATTTTATTTTATTAAATTTGTTTATGTTTATATTTTCTTATAGTTAGCACTAAAATATTATCAAAAGAAAATTAAAAAAAAAAAAAACAGTTTCACTCTCGTTGAAATTAAGTAATAACTCGTTTTAATTTTCTACTACTTCACCGTTTCGTTAACAAAAGTGAACTGATGATAGTTAACAAATTGTGTTTAAGTTGATGTTGCTCATTTACTGACACTCAACCACACCACAAAATCATGAATATTTTGTTTTTTTTTTTTTTCTATAAATTCACCTCTTCCAAATTTTTTGTGCATCGTATGTATAGATAATGAAATGTCTGCTTTATTTTTAATTTTAATTCCAAGAGAGTAAATTATTATGTGGTGGTTTATGAAATTCTATATTAATAAAAATCTATTTTGATAAAAACTAGAATTTTTTTTTTCTAGCATTCCAGGGCTTATTTGCGAATTTTATTTTTGAAATTCATATGAAATTGTGACAATATAGAGGTTTTTTAAATCATCTTTTAAAAATAACAATGTTCGGTTTCATGTTTGGTTAGTCCTGAAATAAATATCAGATTTATTTAATTTTAATAAAAATTAAAGTATTCGAATATATTTTAATATCTATGTTGTTCTTCATATTAATTCGCCTGAAAATTGTATATTCGATGTTGAAGCTTTAATTTTTTATTAAAATAAAAATTATTATAATTTGTGTGTGACTTAAAGGTTTTTTTTTATTCTATTATTTTTCTTAAATAATAGGATTATTGAATTGACATTTTTAGTGTGACGATTTGCGGTATAGATTGATATTTTTAATATAACGGGAGTATTTTTTTTTTTTAGATTGTTTCAGTTAAATTCTACCCAAAAATTTTCACATCATTCACTATGACCTGAAACTGCAGCAGATTGTTTGTAAAAAACTAGTTCTTGCAATGAAAAAAAAAACAAACTTGTAATTAGGAAGCTACTACGAAATTGGATTTAATATAATTTAAGCAATTATTGCTAATAATTATTAGGTCAACATTTATTATTTTATTACATCAAGCTCTCAGTTTTGTGTATAAAATACATTTGAATACTATATATATTTATATGCTTAGTTTTTTTTTTCTTTATAGATTCAAAAACGATTAAAATAAATTAAAAAAAAATACAACTCTCTTTAAAAGCGAGAACTCTCGAACTGAAGATTAATTTTTGAAATACCGCATCAAATCGCATAAGGTATGTAATTGCTAGCTGGTGAATTCTATAGGGCAGTTCATGGAATTAATTCAATTAATTCGTTGTTAATGAATGTCAATTATGTCGTAAAGTGTATGAGCCATAATTATTAATAATAATTTTTTTTTTAAAACTTTCTGGTTTATGCTTTAATAAAAATAAGCTTTAATTTTTTATTCATTTAATTATTTATTGTCCTTTAAGCTTACAAATTATTACAGTTACATTGATATTAAATCTAAAATCCTAAATTAAGTCGTGTATAAAATAAATATGTACAAAAGTTCAAACAAAAATATTATAAAAATACGAATCATTTTCCTTGTAATAATTTTCCCAGTCGTATAAATGGATTTTCAAATATTAACATAAATAGATATGCCAGTGAAAATACGACAAACTGAAAGCCCAAGCAGTTAATAAGCTGAAAAAGAAAATAATTGTTAAATAAAAAAGCATTGAAATTAAACAACTAAAATATATTTCAAATATTACCAGTGACAAAAAATCTAAATGAATTGGTGCTTCTGATGACATTACCACATACATAATACACAAAGGATTTATTAAATAGGCGGTGTAAGACATTCGACTGAATGGCAATAAAAATTTCGCACTTAAAATTCGATTGACAATACCTGAAAGGAAAATCACTCAATTATTGGGAGATCTTATGCATATATATTAATTATTTAGTTTTCAATTATTAATTATGTATAATATAATTCATGAAATGAGTTCAAAACGAGTTGAAGTTAAAATTGGTTTTCGAAAAGCTTTTTATTGTATCAAAATTATTTACTGAAATTAATCAAATTAAAATTTATTTAACTGTCTATTCTTTTTTTGTTCATTCATTTCCGTAGGTTAATTACATCTAATAAAATAAAATAAAAATACAATAACAATTGCCTAAGGCTCAAGTTATGATCGTCAACGCAACTTAAATACTTATTATTCTTACTTCATTCAATAAAACTTCACATTTTGTTTAATATGTATAAGAACTTTACTTTTTTCGCTTTTAGAACCGAACAGGGATCATAGCATATTATCCTAAGTGTTCGTACGAACTACTTTTTTTGTCCATAATATTTTCTTCGTACACACACAAGAGAATTCAGAATTTTTAAGTGGTTCAAAATAATCTCTCAATT
>JAABKK020012960.1:0-21853 GCA_011634745.2 Catotricha subobsoleta
ATGCGGATTTTATCATTCGAAAATTTTCAGTAGAATATTTTCGCATGCGGATATTTTTATGTGAAAACGAAAATAAGCCCCATGGTATCTTGGTTTTACTTTCACTATAAATTTTATTTTCAAGAACATTCGGCTTAAGAACTAAACAAAAAAAAATAGTTTTTTTTTTAAACAAATATATTATTAATAATACATAAAATTTTAAAGAGAGTGACTCCTTCCTAAATTCTTTTCTAATGATAGATAAAATAGTTTTCATAAATAATTATAAGCAAATGCATTTATCATAAATAAGAAAAAAAAAATATTCACGTGTACGACACATACAAACATAATGTCACCACAACGTTGTAAAAATCTCTAAAATATATTTGTTGATAGAAAATACTGCATATTATATAATTCGCAGCAGTGGCAAATCTCTCAAGAAATATTTATGTTTGCGCTAGTAAAATTTATTTAAATTGCTGATATTGATTTTTATTAAATCATATAAGTTGGATGGTGGATGATAGAACTTATATATAATTTACATCATTTCGAAAACAGGCGAAACTTTTAATGTAATTTATAACACACATAAAAGTTTCTTCTACAGCATTAGCATATTAAGAGCTTTTTACACGATGAATAACCTTGTATGAGATTATATTCCGCAAAATGACATTTTATATTATATCCACTCTGTGTAGTGTGAACTTAGTACTGGTACAAATGCTGACGTTCTGTTAGTGTCAGTATTAACTAAATTCTAACGCATTATATTTTTTGAATAACCGTTTTGTTTCACAAAAATTGGTTTAAACAATTTTTTTTTTTATTTAGACATAATTTTTACATCAATTTTCAGTTTGAACCATTTTGTTAATGGACTACTAAAACCTAATCGGTTGAGAATTCTTTTATCAACTCGAATAAAGATAATCATATTTTCTAAGGCATAGAATACACAAAGGAAGTCTTTAACAATTTAATGGCTGTATTCACGATTGTTTAAACAGGCCGTTAAGTCTACATGCTGATGATTTGAGATCGTTAAAACTTTCATGAATACCGCGATAAGAATATTATAGATGTTTAATATTTTTAACAATATCTATTCTTGAATTCACAAGTGGCAGATTTAATATTGAGATTTAAATATGCAACCCATTGAAAAATTATGTGTGTACTTTTTTTTCTTTTTATTACAGAAATGAAATACTGACAAATTAGTTTAGAGGTTTTAAGTGTTTCATTATAGGTAAACTAAAATTAATCCAATGTGTTCCTCTAAATTTGATAAAATAAAATAGAGTGAAAAAATAGAAAAATTACAAACAACGACAATCAATTTACAATTATTTACTTTTCTACTTTCAGTAATATTATTTCCTTTTATATATATATATTTTTTTTTTAATGGAAGTGTGTCACATTTTTCTGTTCCATGTACAAAATACTAAAATATATTGTGTATGACACAAATATTCGATATATGTACTTTCTGTAGTCTGTACAGGTTTGTATTCCACATACATATGGCTGTAATCGACATTGGTGGTTGTTCGTTCAATTGGAATTAAGGTGTTATTATACAATAAATATCATCAATATCCACAAGAGAGTATATAGTCACAGCAAACAAATCGTTCTCAGTTTTATATTTCTTCTATTCTTTCTATTCTTTCTATTCTTGTATTATTTCGCTTGAAAATTGCCAACTGACGCGATGGTTAAATTTTTATTTTGTTGTTTTCTAAAGAAAATATCATCTTCCTTAAAACGAAGAAAATATGTAGGATTGTAGGTACTATAACATAAATTGAGTTGTTTGGATTTAGTTTCGTTATTTTATATTTATTTATTTTTCTTTATCGGTTTATACATTTTTCCATTAAATTTCGATTTGATTGAATTTTGAACAATTTTATTGTTTTTTAAATGAATCGTTTTTGGTTTCGCCAAACCAATTCATATTTGCTGAAATAACCAAACATTAAAAATAATAAATGGTTTGTAATGAACGATGAAATTATGACCAAATTATTTAAACATTATTATGTACAATTTTTGATTCAAGCAGAAAATAAATCATATTTGAGTGAGCTAACTATAATTTTATTTATTTTTTTGATTGCAAAAATAAGCGAATATTCATTCTATTTTATTACCAATTAATTATATAAAATATATTTTATATTCGTTTTAAAGAAATGATTAAATTTTCCGCTCTTTGATCCAGTTAAAATTGCTTTAAACTATTGACTGCACCATAGTTTGTTGTTGTCGTCTTAGAATTAATAGAAGAAGAAGAAGAAGAAGAAGAACTAAAAATGAATGAAAACTATTCTTAAACAAAGGAATGTGAAGATACAAACAAGATCTAAGTAGAAATATACATAAAAAAGCAAGCTTTTTAATTTGATTGCACTGCATTTTAAAGAAAAGAAGCAACAAAAAAAAAAGTTGTACTTGCTGCCCGAGGCATCATATAGGAGGTTCTATCTTTTCATATATTATATGTAGGAAAAGTCTTTTGAAATTATATTTTCGCCAAAAGAAAAATATTTTTACTTGGTGAAGCAGAAATATTTCAACCGTCATATAAAAAGATAACATTCATTTCATACATATAAATTTTTCGTATTATATTATATTATGACCAAACTATACCTATATTCTCCTCAGTTGTACCAGTTTTCGTACCGATATAGAAAGTATAATGTATGTAGATCTAAGGTATGTTATGGTTTAAAAAAAAAAAAAAAATGTATAAAATATTTTGAAACATTTTTCTACATAAACATGAGTTATTTTAATATAGAAGAAATTTTTGGAACCCAAAAAGAAGAAAAATCGTGCTTTTCCTTTTTAGTGATATATTGGAAATAGGTCAAGAGAAATTATTATTAATTCGAGCATATTTTAACAGTATTATATTTATTTTGTTAAAGTAAATTTTGATATCTCTGAAGACATTTTTTAATTTTGTTGGGTTTTAATAGAGAAAAAGAAAAAAAAAGAAAAAAAACTTTAAATATTTTCTAAAGCCATAAAAGAAACACATTTCTTTGGTTTGCCTAAAATATTCACGATAGAAATTATCTGCTTTCAAATTCAACAAGAACCATATTTAATGTAACCAATTTTGTCATAAATGATTTATAAACTGAAATATAAAGAAAATGTTCCATCAGTGATTTCATTCAATGGTGGACCATAAATAGAAAAATAGAGGTCGTTAAATATCAAATTAATTATTATATAAATATTTAATGAATATAACTGGCTGAAAATGTTGAACATTATTTGCTTGTAGTACACAATCTAAAAGTTAACTACGACAATATAAATAACACCAAAATTTTATCTTAGTATTTTCAACAAAGTGACATTAATGTCTTAACGTAAAATATTTACGCGGTTTCGTTAGCAGTAATGTAGTGTGATAGAACTTGCAATATGAACCTGATACGGTAATATCAGTATGTTTAGTAGTATAAGAAGTTAAGAACCCACCACTTTTCTAATTATACTTAATTTTAATAATGAATCTAATACGAAAAAAATATATATATATAAATATCAAAACAAAAAAAAAAAAAATTAGGAACGTACTAATATGGCACAAGCACGTTATTATTATCGTATAAGTGTGTATAGTTTAGAGGTACATAATATCCAGGACGATAATTACACATATAAATAATTCAAATATATAATTTATCCAGTAATTTTTCTTATTGCTATACCTAAAACAAAGAAAGACATGGCACCAGCCCAACAGAGCACAACGACCGGATGTTTTAATGACTCCGAAATAAATAACATCTATGTCTATTAAGAAAAACGAAATTTGTCTTTCGCTCATTTTCAGCAGCAGCGTGCAAGGAATGTGATGAGTAAAGTCCTCGATGACGTACCAAACCGTTACCGATTTGTATTATATACCTACCCAATATAAATGTAGTAATCAGGCAATATGCACGTATAGTTGATTGTGAATTATGCTCTTAAATAAACTGGTGCTGCTACTGGTCACACTGTTGGACGCCGCCGCTGTCTTATACCCAAAAAGTTAGCATATAACAAAGCAACTAACTAACCAACCAAACGGAGCAACAAAAAAAAAAAAAAACGACAACAACAACAACAACAAAAGTAAATTTATATAAAGAAATAATATTAATTAACATGATGGCTCATGGCAGTTTGTCTCTTTTTTTCCTTTAGATTATTTCCAATGTCAGTGTGTGCGATACTAAATAAACTAAACTAAAATGCTTCATTTAATTTAATGTATATTTATTGCTTGAATTTTTATGAGAATTTTTTTGTTTTTGTTTTTTTTTTTTTTTTTTGGTTGGTCGGTGCGTGATCTCATTATGGGTGCGGGTAAACCTAAAGCGGGTAAGCCTAAATTTGCTTTGCTTTCAGCTGATGTATTATTAGCTGGTTTGTTCTATATTTTTGGCCAGCTTATATAATACGATGAATATATATAACGTTTCGTGATTATCCATTAATTGTGCGGTGGACCAATCCAATATACGTAATATAAATCGAATACTCTATCTATTATGTTATTACTGACATAATCTCAAATTATATTTGATTAATGCCATCAGAATGGTTATTATGGCATAGCGCACATAGGAAATAGGAATATTTACAAACAACCCAATATTAGGTGAGGTGTTTTTCTCTATGATCCGAACAGTCATAATAATAAATTATAATATTTCTTTTTTTTTTTGTGTGTGTATACGAAGTTTATGATGAAGCAAATCGATTCATATAAAATAGAATTTATGTTTATGTTTTTATATATGTAGATATACATATATCTGACGTAAATAGAGTAGCCAATGTTCAATAATATGGATAATAGACCTTTATTTTATTTATAGCTTAATAATTATAATAAATTTATTAATAAATATAATAAAAGAAAAAGAAAAAGAAAAAAAAATAAGAAAAACTATAATAGTATTTATTAATCGGATCTTTCAATTACCCACCACATACATATAAGATAGTTTTTGATATACAAAATTAAAGTTGGAAATTATTTCAAAGCACAACAAAATATGGTTTTAAATTTGAACGAATGAATGAATGAATGAATGCAAAATAAAAAATATGGGTTTGGTATGAATTTATGAATAAGTGCCTAATGAAATTGAAAATACATAATGGCTTTAACATCTGCTCTGCTAATGATTTAAAATGCAATTCTAGAAAAATGAATAATTTATATTAAAATAAAATTTTCAATGTAATTTTATTTTTATAAGGATTTGAATTTTAAACAGTAAATTAGATTAGAGAGAATAAAGGCCATCAATCATGGCTATGCAATAATAATAAAATTTCTTCTGCGGAAGCATATATACTTTCATTTATGTTTTCTTATTTGTGATTATCAAATTGAAAGCCATTTTCATTCTATTCTATATAAATAAATAAATAAATAAATACCAATCTTTCAGAAATTTTCTAGTGAATTGATGAAACTTCAAACCTTTTACACCTCGCTCAACCGTATAATACGTGAAATGGTAGAGCTCAGAAAATTTATTAAAATGTTAAACATATGGAAATAAATAATAAAAATATCATTTTTAAAGATACCACCGAATCTATGCGGTATTTCTCAGTAGGTTTACCAATATTTATTTTTTTTTATTTTAAATGCAATTGTTGATTTCTATCAACACAAAAGATAAGGTTATTTCTACTTTCGAGCAGACTCCACAAAGGCTAATTTTTCTGTCGAAAGGAAACAATTCACATTCTTAAAACGTTATTTTTTTACGGCCGATTTGAAATGTATTTCAATAAACTTAAAATATTAGTTTTATTTATTTAATTTTTTTTATTTATATACATTTTTTATTTTCAAGTTAATTCTCCTTTTGTTATAAAATTATACGTTTTAATAAATAAGCGACTGCATTCACTTTTATGTATGCACAACTATCAACCCGTAATAATCACTGAATTTATAATAGACCTGCAATAAACAAATAAATTCAATTCTTTTGTTTCGTTCAAATATTATTACAATATATATTTAAAAATTTAGTATAAAATTTACAACCGATTCGTTCTTCATACCCACCACCCAAACAATTCTATAATAACATTATTATAATTCAAAAAATCTTTTAACCCCAAGCTTTAACCCGATTTTATTCACTTTGCACTCTTTTATATACAAAATAGAAAAATATTATTTTTATTTTTCACTTCCATTATATTTATTTTATCATTATTTGCTTTCAACGAGAAAAACTTTAAACATCCGGCATCCGTTCGTTCTTTCTTATTTTTTTTTCTCGTTTATTTATTTTTTTTATTTTTGTGTTGCTGTTTTACCCAAAAATATAATATCTATAGAAAAATTTATAAAATGCATCAAATCAAGAGTTTTTGCTTTCATTTTTTTGTTTTTTTTTTGTAACGATAGAAAAAAACGAGAAGTTTTCCGTTGTTCTTTGGCTCTTTATTGGACTACAGTTTATAGAGTTGTAGCACAGCTCGGTATTTTATCAACTACACAACACGAAATAATAAAGAGAAGGAGTTCATTTTGGTTAGATAAAAATATTTTCTATATCGAAAACACCAGAATATCATCATCAGTTCAACTAAAAAAAAAAAAAAGAATGAGAAAAACACAATATATAATACGTCATGAAACTTATTGCAAGTATTATAATGATATGTCCAACTTTTTATGAAGTTATAACTTTTAGCAGATTTTTATAGATATATGTAACTTCGTTTTTTTTTCTTTTTTTTATGTATTCAGTGTTTTCAGTGAGAATTGAAGAGCCATATACTATTTCTAATATATTTATTTAACATTTATGGGTTTAGGGCTCATATTTTTTTTGTTTTTTTTTTCGTAAAAACTATTAAACTATTAAAAGAAGGTAATTTTAAAAGTAGAATTAAACTTTTTAACATTTTAAGATAATAGGTTGGCAGTTTAATAAAGACATTTATAATTTGTTAAATCTCAGTTCATAGACTGCATAGCGGAGACATAAAATAAATCTTAGTGGCAATCATTTCAAACAAGTCACTGTCATAAATATCAAATTGCCAATACAAACGAATAAATTACAACAGAAAATAAATAAGTAAAATCATTAAAATTCACTCAGATATGTTGTCGCCAAGATGTCAACGTAAGTGTTCGACACAAATTTGATTTATATTCTCGTCTAATTTTTTGTTTTTGTTTTTGTTTTTAGTCATTATCATAATTTTTGAACGAATAATTAAGAAAACTAATAAACTTAGAATTTCAAATCTTTTTTATTTTGTACCTGTTACCGCATAATAAGTATCAATGTCACTTTTACCTGAAAACAAAAGAGAAGAGAAATCTGTTAGTTTCATTTAAATTTCTAGTCAATTAAAATGATATTGTTTTGTTGAATAATTAATGTACTTAATCAATATAATTAAAAAACTTAAATCCTCTTTCTTCCATCATAATATTATAACATTGAGAAACAATTTTATAACTATACTCATTTCGTTTAATTATTTTATGTAGTTAAATGTTACGTATAGTTAAAATTTATTATATTCTGAAGTTTACATTCTTGCATGAACATTGAACAACTTTATTTTAAGTAGCATTCAAAAAAAACATATATAATTTATAACTCTATGGTAGTTAAAATTTTCATCAAATATTAATGTCTTCTTATTTATAAACACCTTTAGAACACTAAGTAAAATGTTTTATGTAAACGTGCAGTAGAGACTCCCAAAGTATGTACATATAAGATATATGAAACAATAACGACAACGACGTTGTGTGCAACAAACACAAATGATAAGAAATTTACAACATTCAATATTATTCTATTGAAGGATCAAAGCACTTGTTTTAATACATATCAACTAAAACTATGTTCTCTATAATAAAACAGGTAAAGATGTGGGTATAACACTTCGGGTTGGTGGCAATATTTTATACCAAACGACTACTATACAGGTACTGGTACAGGGTATTGGTATCCTTAAACATAAAATTTAGAACTTGAAAATGTATTGTATTTTGTATGATAATAAAGTATATGGTAATGGTAAATATTATCGCAACCATGTAATCAACTTTAAATTAAATAAGCCGCATGTTGAAGATTTTCTTATAAAAGAAATATTGAACTAAAATTTCTTTTACTTTTTGTACTTTTTGTACTTTTTGTATCTGTCAACGAATTTGAAAGAAACAAAATATGTACTGAAAACTTGTTTCAATATCAATCGATATTTGTTTATTATAGAAAAATATTACAAGAGCCAATTAACAAAGTATTTTTATGTCCAAGTCTTCACTAATTGTTTAACGATTCTTTCAAAATAATATATGCAAAGTTATTTCTTTATTTAGAAAAAAAAGGAACATTTTACTAATAAGTAAAATAAATTCTATATATAAATGAATCAAAATTTTTTTCGACAAATAATTTCGAATTATAATGAAAAATGAAATAGAAAAAAAACATGAAAAACGTATTTAATATTATTTGTACAAAAACTTTGATCTCGATCGATATGAACTGAAAACAAGCAATTATACCGCAAGGCTTATACAATATCCTGGTAGAGATCTTATACAGGAATACCTTACCTCGCTCTCCGTTCACCATCACCATACCCATAAACTATATTAAGAAAATTATTTCTATAAATTGTAAAATAAGATATAAGCAAGCGAATAATAGTGTCTCTTGGTATTATATTATTGTAGGCTACCATTAAAATTCAGCACACAAATTGAACTTTTGTATGAGAAACATAAGCCCAAATAAACTCTTGACTATATGGTCGATTAATTATTTAAGTATATATAACAATGTACTTGCTGCTTATATTTTACGTTTAAACAAAAACAAATATTTAATATTTTGATATTTATAACATAATATTTAGAAAGGTTAAATATAACAGTAACAAAAGTTAGTTGTATGAAATAACCTCGATAATTTAAAAGAGTACTAATTATGAAAGACGATATTTAGTTATCATGCTTTATCAATTATACCATAATATCTTTGAGAATTCTGTACATAAAGAACAATAACAGCAACAACAACAACAAAATGATTAATAGTATTAATTAAATGACTATATGTAGTATTGACCTTAACATAGTCATTCTATTAGAAAATAAAAGAAGAAAAATACTTAAATAACTAAGAATCTCTTAGATATTTTGGTCTATTATACTAATTTCTAACTTACGAGTAGATTAGTGTATGGATCGGAAACAGCGGCGCCGACTACATGGGTACAGCGACGCAAGTGCACCCGAAATTTTGATCACTCTAAGCATTTTTTTTTTTTTTGGTAAAGTACACCAAAATGATTGACACCAGATATTCAAAAATAGAAATAAAAAATGAATAATGAATAATACGTATCTTTTTATTTTATTTCTTTTGCTAGTATGTGCACTCAATGGCTTTACGAAAACTCGACACCTCTGATCGGACATGATAACTAACTTCCGTTTCAAATTGGTGCTCTTGCTACCATTGCTAAGATCATAAAATTTTGACGAAAGTATTTAAGGCGAAAGTGTTAATACCGAAAGCAATATGGTTGAAGTGCAATGAATGAGCATTTTACCGAAAGAACAATTTTGCTAAAAGCTAATTTAACTTAAATTTTTGGTAAACAATAAGTTGATGACATAAACGTGATGCGCAAAGGTAAGAGCTGCAACTACATGTGCATAATCACAAGAAAAAAAGTGTCTACACATACAATTACATCGTTAAGCTGTAAGTAGATACTAGGGGTATTCATTTAAAGTTGTGTATGTCGCGTAACTCATAGAACTTTCGTAAGTTTTGACATTTCATTTGTATAAAAAAAAGAAGCAGACTTAAGTTTAAGAGCGATATAGGTGCTCTAGTGAACACCTCTCATTTTTGCACAACAATATTTAACAAAATCACAGAACTGTACTTCGGTAAAATGATATTCGGCAAAATATTCGGTCACTATAATTTATTTAGTGTGGTCTTTCCACCCATTCCAATATATATACATAATTATATATATTATATAGGTTTTCGTTACGCGGTTTATACCAACAAATCTCACGGGTAATAGCAATCTATAGTTTTAATGAAACTCAGCTTATAATTTATTCTAACCACAAAATCAATTATTGCTGAATATTTAAACCTTATTATTTATAAATAAACAAACTTAAATTAATTCTGTTATATTATAGTTAGAGGTAATTTGGTATTACAATTAAATTATGAATGTTCTGCGTACAGCAGAATATTGAGACAAATATAATATTTATAACGTGCCGCAGCAACAAAGACGATGAATAGGTACTTAATTAATTATCTGTAAACAAACACACAGCGAAAGTTTATATTAGTTTTTATATAGTAGATAGAGATACATTTAACGAAAAATATATTATATTAATAAGCTCTGCAAACAAAACTTATGTTATATACAAAGAGTGTTGCGTTGCGATGAGTATATAGGTATGATTCTTATAAATACAAACAATAATGAACAACACTAAGAATATATTATAGGTAGGTACCTATTTACTTATTTCAAGTGATAAATTTATTAAAATATAAAAGAAACTCGAAGAAGACATATAAAATGCAGCAGACATGTGTTTTATGTCAGAAAGAAAAAACAATCAAAAGATGAGAAAAAAAATTAAAAAAAATTTAAGAAAAAAAAAACGATGACAAAAAAATAACACTTAAAATAAAACAAAAAAAAATGTTTTTTTTCATCTCTTTCTAAAATAAACACTTTTAAATTGGTCTAGATAATCATGATGTAGATGCTGTTGTAAATCATGTTAAATGACAATTAAGAAGAGTCAAGTAATATTTTATGATATTAAAATGTTATTTTAGTGTTTTATTTAAATTGTGCCACCGTGTAATTTCTATTAAGTTAGAAATGTGATACAAAAATTACATTTTGAGAGAGTTTTTAAATAATAATTATTAAAATAATATTGGCCATAAGAAAATATTGATGTTAGCAGAAGAGCAATTTAAAATAAAAATATAATCACATAAACATCTTTCTTAATGCGGATTTTACATTAAATAATAAAAATTCTGAAATCTTGAATTTATCTGGTTTTAATTTAACTTGGTCGGCCACTGAAAATGGATGTGAAGAATATCTTTAATTTTAAGATGCAAATTAAAAATAAAAATCAATCACTTAAGGATGATTGATGTTCTTGAATAATTACTTTTACTCTTTCTTTTTGCCTTCATAATTTTTAAAATAATTCCAATATTTGACCTTCTAAAATATTAAAATATAATTTCAAACCAATTTTTCAAAGATACCGCACCCTACTTAATATCATATTTCTATGATTAGCTTTTTCATAAAAAAAAATTTCGTTTTTACATTATATGTCAGTATTCTTGTAACTGCATCGTTAAGAAATCTACACAACAAAGTTTTCCTAATAAATTTCGAAATTATAAATTAAATTTTTGGTTTTTACATAGGCTCAAACAAGAATAAAATGAGAAAATGAGAAAATGAGAAAATTATATACATATTTTGGCAGTAATTTATTCTCATTCTGCAGACAAATTTCGTGTGTACTTAAAAAATGTATGAAAAAAATATAAAAAAAAAAGATGAGACACTATTTTATATAACATTAAGCAGCATAAGCTCAAAGCGGCTAAACTCTTTTATAGTTAAAAAGCATGATGCAAAAATTTCTCATAATAAAACTATAATTGCATAAACGAATTTGTATGTAAAGTTTGTTTCGTGAAAGGTTAGGTGCAACGGTTTTTTTTTTTTTATTATTATTATTATTATTATTATTATACATATTATATGAGATGAGATATATGTGAAATGCACTGCTAGTTAAAAGCACAAACAATTATTAAAAATACGTTTTGCTGGTATTCAGTCGTGTGTATTTGACTTTGAATATATGGTTGGTGGGTAACTGCGATATAACATATAATATTATATATTAAATGCTTCTGCTATATTTTCCTCTAGCAAAGTTAATTTTATATCATTTCTAAATTTATAAAATGGTTTTCAAATATCTAAAGGCTATCTATATTATATTGTGTTTAGTGCTTTGAATGCTGAGTGTGTCATTTTTTTTTCTTGTAAAATTGTCAAAATTATTGCTTTAAATGTGTACATATTAACATTATTTTATGTAAATTTGAACATTTTGTTTGTGGTGGTTTACAAAATGTTTTTTTTTTTTTATGATTTTGAATTCTGTTTAGGATTTATTTAATAAATATATGTGTACCTATATGAGAGTATGACGTCCAAATACAAACTATAGAAAAATTAAATTTTGAATTTACTTTTGTGCGGAAAAAAATAACCGCGCTAGAACACACAAAAATATATTTTTATTAAATATAAATGAAAAGTAATGCGGTTTTTTTTTTTTTATTTTATTATAACTTGGCACAATTTTTGTTTGTTTTTTTCTTTTTCTCTTTTTTTTTTGGTTTTAATATTATGTTACAGTTTTGTGTGTTTCAAGCCACCCCCTATAATTCAATCAAATACATTTATCACATTTAAATACCATAAACTTATAGTTTATACCGCACACAAAATGTACAAAATGTTTAAATCGTGAGAATATTTAAATCCCATGGAAAAACGTAAAACTTTACAAAAGCTTTTACAGAAAACTCTTAACTAGATTTATCAAGCAGAGATTTATTACATTTTGTGGCTTCAATAACCGTATATTATAATATAATGATATAATATTGAAGTAAAATACGAATTGTTTGGAATAAATTTTAAAATAACGTAAGTCGATTGGGCACTTTATTGCATTTAATTGAAATAATGTGTGATTGATAAATGAATGGCCATTTTCTTTAATTAAAGAAAAAAAAAAGTAACAAATGATAGATTTTGTAAATAAACGAAATATAGAAAAAAAATAAAATAAAAATATATAGACGTCCATAAATTCTATTCGTTCATGACAATAATATTTAATTACATTAACATTGCCATATTCAACAAAATTCATATCACCTCAAAAACAAGTGATTTTTTTAAAGCAAAAAATCTTTTAATAATACTAAACTATTCCAAATTGACAATCAATAATCCAATAAAAATCTCTATATTTAAAAAAAAAATGTACAGATAAATGGGGGATTAGTCCTTGTTCATCGGATTATTTTGAATGAAATAGAAAATAGCATCATAATTTTTAATCAGTCTTTGTTAACTCGTTTCAATTTCATATGATTTTCAATTTTAATATAACTAAATGTAAGAGAGCTATAAACACATTATCTATTCGATATATATTTATAAAAAAAAATAATAATAACTAAATAAGAAAAAAAAATGTCTCTGGAGGCAGCATATGTAAATTGAATTGTGCGAATATACTTTTAAGCATACCTGCATTATAATTTTGCCACTTTTAAATAGAAACAGATATTGACACACTGCGAGGATAACATCAAACACATCAGCAATGTAAATTTTGTTACATATATAAAATATTTAAATGATGTATATTTGATCTTCTATTTGATAATTCCATTAAGTTTTATAAAATGGAAATGAGAGATGCGTTGAATCAAATGAATATTGATTTATTTTGATTTATTCATATCATCATCGAATACCACAGACACATCCATTCATTATTAATTTGTATATTATGTTATGGTCTCTTGGTCATATTCTATTATATAATATTTTGGTCTCTTGGTCATATTTTCTAATATATAATATTATGGTTTTATACTGATGTACATATAGTTACGTGGTTTGAGATTATAATGTTTAATGACTTATTCGAGTGGACAGATAAGTACCTATACAAATTTCAAATTGATTTATTATTTTATATGATGGCCATCATGTCAATAATAATAAATAAATTTTGTTGATCTACGTTTCAATTCTAGTTTGTTTATTGTGATTCTTTTATTTCTTTCTTTTATATTAATTTTATTCCATTTTTGTTTCTCGCTTTTAAATCTGCTTTACAATCGTACCGTTCAATATTCATAAACTTATATAAATACTTAAAAATTGAAAAAAAAAATCATTGACAGCTAATTATTATCAAACATATTTTTGCTAAAAAAAATATTAAATACTTACGCAGTTTTAGAAAAAAAGCAAAAAAAAAAAAACTATTATTGATTCTTAAATGTATTGCCAATTATATTTTATAATTTCATTATGATGTTCGCTCTTTTAGCGAAATAGACAATATCATAATTGCAACGAATTATTTTACGCTTCACATTGCTGCATCAGACTGCCATGAGGTTACAACCACTCAGACGTAACCTATCAATGCATTAAGTGCTATTACAAATTTGAGGCAATTTATAATTTTTTTTTAATGTAGTTAGTCATTTCGATTTTTCCGCTGAACTTGTAATTAGTTTATAATAATAGGCAGTTAAAATTATAGACACGTACATTATTAATGTTTGTGGGCCTCTGCACTGTTATTTGAGTCTGTGTATGTTTGTATATCGTATATATAGAAATATTGTTCTTTTTCCCTTATATACAGTGGCATGCTACATGAATAAAGCTTAATGATAAAATAATGACTTAAGAGAGAGAGAGATTTTTTATGTACAAAAACTTACGATAAGCTTTATAATATTCAAACTGGAAAACATAATGACGAGTAGCGTATCTAAATAAAAAGTCATGCAACTTTTCCTGAACTAAACTGAGAGTATATTTTAAGCATAAACATATATAAAGTAAGCTGAAATAAATTACCTATTTATAGATTTTTCGTATACAAAAAAAAAGAAAAAAAGAACAAGGAAAAGAGAACAACAACAATAACAAAATAAAAAAAAATCACTCTTCCTATATACGTATAGATGGATGGATGGATGGATGGATGGATGGATCGGATGGATTATGTACATAATACAATGAAGGAGAAGGCGTATTATGTTTAGTAGGTGGATTGGGTATATATCGGCAAAAAGAACTTAAAATATTTAAATTTATCCTTTTCTTATTTCATTATTCAATACGCGAAAAGTATATTTATTTATACACCAAGACTCTCAACATAATAATAACACAACTTATACATAACTTTAGTCCTATTTCCATATAAAACGCATGATGATAGAGAAACATAGTTAGAGTTATCTAAAATCTAATATAAAATAAATACCGAATGGAAAATGTAAATAATATTTTATTTAGTTAGATTATGATATTCTGAACGTGTATTGAAACTGAAAGTTGATCTAAACAGACAAAAAAAAATAAATAAATAAAAACTTTTCGAAAATAAACTACTCTCAATTCAACAATAAACTTATATATGTAGTATATATATATATATGAATGTTCGCTTGTTTTTGAATACAGTGCGTATCTGCTGTATCTATATCGACAATAAACATAAAATTACATGTCACATTCTTTTAAAGATGCTTTATAAAGATCCTCTGACATAGTCTCACCCCATCTTTTCACTTTTCCACTCATTCACATTTATATGAATAAAAGGGAACAAAAATTAGATTTTGAATTCAAATTTTTTTATTTATTTTTTTTTTGCTTTGCACCTTCTCTTTTCCCGGTTTATATTTATATTTATATTATTTTATTGGAAATATTCGGTACACTGTGCCGCACACTATAATAACATCAAATTGGACTACTTTTCTTTCGCTGATAGAAGAAAGAAGTCAAAGCCAAAAGGTAGTTTATTTTATTTTTATATTCTGCCATCCATAACCTAGGTACATTTCTGAATTTTAAATTTTTCTTATTTACACTTTACTTTTTCGGTGTTTTTTTTTTCTTTCTTCTACTTTTTTTTATTTTTTCGTTTTCATCTTGTAAACTGTTCTGTGTATACACAAGAACACAGGTAGGTACACAAGAAAATATTCCAATTTTTTTCTTCTTTTTTTTTTTTGTAAATAAAATTTATTTTATTTCTCATTTCTTGTATATTTTTTTTTTTGTTTATAAGGAAATGTTTAAATAAAAGGTTAAATTCGTAGGTTATATGCAATATTTTTATTCAAAACACGGTATAACTATATTGGTACAGTGCAGATGTAAGATAACATTTATTCTATTTAAATTTAATGTAAGTACACACTTTATGTATGAACTTTAGCAATTATGCCATACCATATAAGCCAAAACTAAAACAACTTATTGATTAGTTATTATGAAAATGCATAAATCAATATATTTTAACTAAATATCTAGCCCAGATGCACCTTAATGTCCAACCTTCATCATAACAATAACTATTATGTTCACCCCATTTATACTTACGCTCTGTGTTTATGCATCCAATTTCTGCTTATAATTATGATGAGCATAATGCACACGTGTGCCAGAGCATGTGTGTGGTATTTTTTTTTGTTATGGATGAAAATTGATTGTTTAAATGAAAACATATAAGAAAATGGAAGGGTGTAAGGCAATTATCGTCATATTCCTTAACGCTCCATCCAACAGCATTAATTTTTTCACTCTTCATACTTTAGCTGCACTGCAGTTGGGAATTTGAACAAACAAATTAGAACAAATACCGCACAGCATGTGTGCATTCTTTCCTATTAGTTTTATTGTTTGGATTTTATGGGATTGACATTTAAGTATTGTTGCAGGAAAAACTAGTTGTTGTCAGTGGGATCTTTAAAAACGAAATAGAGGAAATATTTTATACGAAAAGTTTTATCAATAGTTAATTTGATTGGACGTCATGAAAAAGAGATTCGGATATTACAGGTTTTGGTTGAATTGTTCTGTTTTTAATTAAAAATACAATTATAATTTAAATTAAAATTTAAAATACATCGAAAGAAAAAAAAATATTTAAAATATTTAGATGAAATACGACTATTTTAAAAGGGTACTGGTCTGTTTTTCTTTTCCTATTCCTACATATAACTCGATAGAAATTTAGATGTTTAGATTACAAGTAAAAATACTGTTACACATTCTTTCAGAAAAAAGATAGTGTCGTTTTGTAAGCATATACCGAAATGTCATTATAAAAATTCTAGAACACTAACGAATAGTCATTTTCAAAAATTTGAAGCTGATTTTATTAAAAAATAACAAGAAAAAAAAATAGAATTTTTGTTATAATTATAATGTATTGTTTAATAACACAACGAGAATTTCAGTTGCTTCTGCTTCTAAATAGGGATAATGCACTCTTCCCTTCATACAGTAAAGAAGTTTTTAAAAAGAGATAGTAAATATACAAAACTCATGCAACCATAACTTCCATTAAATTCCCGTTCTTTATTTTGTATGCCCGTTAAGAGGGAAACATGTGTATATATTACAAATATTGTTATTAGGGAATTGCGATGTTTTTAGTGGCAAAATGCCAGTTAAGCTTTTTTGTTGCATTAACAACCATTTAAAAGTGTTGTGAAATCCTTCGTAATATTTATATACGAATAATGGGTCTTCTTTAGTACAAATTTAAATTATAGCTAAAGTATTTTTTTTTATCCATTTAAATTTTGTGTGACTTTTTTTCTATGTTTTTGTGTACCACTAAAAGGATATTATTAAAATAATTAGATTACATTTTACTTTTTTCTTTAACCGTGGCCAAAGAAAAAAAAGAAGAAATAAATGAAATGAAATGAAAAGAACTAAAAATTCAAAATCAAATAAAGATTTATGTAAAATAAAAATTAAAATTGAAGAATTTTATAATAGAACTAAACTTCATTTTGATAAGATTAAAAAAAGAATAACTTGAGATTAAACCTTAATCACGTGATACTGCTTTAGTTCAGATTGAAGATCTTATCGACTCGACTTAAAGTTAACTCTGATTTATTGAAATGACAAAGGAGTGCATTGAACCTGTAATTAAAAGATATTATAAACGTTTATCGGACTAAACGTGTATTTGTTCACAACAAATAGAAATAAACTATTCCAAGAAAAAAGAATTATCATTTACAATTTATATGCTATACGCTCCACCTAATCCATGTAAATCTTTTAATAACCTGTTACTACTACCTCTAGCTTATGTTTTGCAACATTTGAGTTCATTCAGTTCTTAGAGAAAGTGTGTAAATATCAGCACACAGAGACAGAGGAGACAGACAAATGTTCCATAATCACGAAAATATCAAAAAATAAAACTGAAAGAAAAAAAAAATCAGCACTTTAATCGAAACCAATCTATCGACATCTTACTTGAGCTACTACCAACTTATTACTATAGCTGATGTATTTATGTTTTTTTTTTCGCATATGTATTCTTAATATATTTAGCTGTTGTATATAGCTAACAATTGAACTGTGCAAACACATTCAAATACTCTACATAACATTTTTCTCGCAGTTAATCAGTTTACACAAAGATTTCCGCATGGTGCGATGTTTGCTTTGCGCTTATATATTAGAAGACGTTTATGTTTTGTGAGAGATGATATTATTTTATCGTCGAGTAATTTCTTATACTAACTACGTATATGTTATACATACAACATTATATTAGGTATTTACTATAAATTTATCTTCAGGGCTGGAATAGAGATATCCGGTTAAATTCAGTTACAATGTAGTACAGTTTGATAATAGTGGTGCTGGTGGCAAATTAAATGTTTCAAAATATAAATTTAAGCAAATTTATTGAGATCTACCATACCATACTGTTAAAACAATAAACTACGTTATTATTACCCCCTCCTCCTTTCTAAAGTAAGGTTTAAGGAAAAACTATTAACTAAAATGATTTTTTTTTAATTCAATACCTAAAAAATTTCTAATGAATTAAAAAACCAAAACAGGAGGTCATTTTTCTTTTTTTCAGGAAATACAGATTTAGAAGAAATTCGAAATAATTAATGATTCGATTCTTTAAATATGTAGTTATCTTTAAAAATAAATGTCAATGCCATTGAAATTTTTCGCCTAGTAAAACAACCCTATTTGTATCTTCTTCATTTTATTTTGGATGCTGTGATACTCGTTTAATAATATATAAATCCATTTCGTATGTATACGGTAGTAACATAGTCGTAGGTTGTTGGAGGATTATGATGGTATATTAGTTTTGATGTTTTTCTGCTCATGCTGATGCGACTACACAGAATTACATACGATCATATATTATAATATATTATATTCTATATTGAATTACACACATATAATTCTGCCAGTAAAGGGAAATCTATTTGAGCTGATGGCTGGTTTTAAGCCATGTACCTTGTTTGTGTCTTCGGATCTCGATTCGGTTTTGTGAAATATACTTGCAGAAATGTTGAATATTATACAGTATATAGAAAATATAAATATGATGGAATGGAAACAAATAGAATAAATAAGAAAAACGCAAACTCGCTAGAGTTGTTGTTGTTGTGTACACAACACAATACTGACTATTTTTCTCTGCACGTATTACTTTTTAAATATAATAAAATGTCATATAAGCTCATATATAGTCATTTCCATAAAATATAATATACTTATAGCATATGCTCTACCATATACAAATACAGTATTTTTATCATATATTATATACCATCGAAACATATTATATTTGCTACATTCTATTTTAAATATCTGCTTACATAATACATAATGAAAATGAAGTCCGTTGACTTTTTATTTGTTTCGAACGTACTAAATGATAAGTACCTAACTCAATACACAACTGATACTCAATAGGTATGATGAGAATAACATATTATGCATATAAACATTTCATTTACTAACTAGCTAACTAACTAACGTTAACGTAACAAAGTATATAAACAATTAAAAACATCAGACAAACAACGAAAACTTTTTCCGGAATCTGTTTTAATTTTTTTTTCCTTTTTTTTTGTACTTCTCTTTCTCTTCTTATTTTATTTATTTATTATCTTGTTTAGTTTAATTTATTGTGTGTTTATTTAAAAGGGTGTAATGAATATTTTAAATACTTTGAAGCGATATATACGTGTTGCCCTTTAAATTTACCGGTTTTTTCTTTTATTTTTATAATCAAATTTAAAAACGAAAATTCAAGAAATTTAAATTTTGAAATGACAGCTTTGTACGTGATATTTTCTGTGTGTTTGATTGCTAACTAAAATAGTTTACTATGTGTGGTATCTTCTCAAATGATATATGTGAAAAAAAATCTCATTATGCAGTTATAAAAATGTATCCACAGGGAAATTAATCATAGATTACTAAAATCATTTGGTATGGGCGAAAATCGTGTTGTACTTTTTGAACTCAAACACTATTCGAGAACTACAAACTAAATGCATAAACTTTATGTATTACAATTTATTTACTTTAATTCTCTTTCCGGAACCCTTTCTCGATAAGTTGCAAATATATAAAATCACATAAAAAAAAAAAATTCAAATTAGAAAAAAATTATTATATGTATCATAAAATTCGTCAATCGTTATGCAACAGACGACAAAACCAATTACTCTCAAATAATATAACTAATACAAATACATACTTTCAATGCCATAACACGCATTTCGTAATTTTTTTTCTTCTTCTTTTTTAATGAAATAACTCTTGAATGGAAGGTACTTAAGATTGATTGCGCTCTTCTTGAACTTTTTGTTCTCATTGCTGATTATTTGTATATTGAACAGATATCAAGGCAGCAGAAGGGTGTATGTATGAGTATGTGTGTTTATAATTTATATATGTGCGTGTATAATTCTGGGTATATAATATATATTTCTATTTAAGGTTTATTCATCCAAAATTAACGGCTACTTATATATTATACCAATAACAGAAAACACAACACAGAAAATGGCATCAAAAACTTCAATAATATTTAAGTGCGTGTGATTGATATGCTAGAAGTGTTTTAAGAAAATTAGATTTTTTTTTTTGCTGGTAGTCTATTTTTCTTTTATTAATTCTAAATGGAACCGTACATAAAGTCAACCGATGAATTTTATTTGTTCGCATTTGTTCAATTTCGATTTAATTCTGTGTGCTCGTCTGTGGTGAGTTTTCCTTTCTCTTTTTTTTTTTTGTTTTTGTTTTTAAATAATTTAATTGAATAACAAATTTGTTAAATAAAATTTCTTCTTTTCTGAAATGATTTTATCAGATTGTGTTTCACATTTTGGTAATGTTCTGAATTTTGGGTTGACAACAAAGGAAATAAATGTGATGATATTTTCTTCTTACTTTTTTCTTTTTGATTCAAGTTTTTGTCATTTAAAGAAACATAGGCAGTAGGGTAAGTTTTTGGGAGAAAAAAATAATAATAATAGTAATATAAATCTTGATCCGTTGCATCGAGAAGAAACTTTATTATTATTTTTTTATTGATGTCCCGTTATGGCTATTTATCTACACTGTGATAGTCTGATTATAAAAAACACTATATCTTGTAAATGTGCTTGTCCTCAGGGTAATGTATACAACTAAAGAAATTGAGTGTTATACGTAGTTTAACGGTAGATTACAGTAAAATAAAACAGCCTTATTGAAAAAGGCCTCAGGTTTTGCCCAAAGTGAAATTTTAGATATAAGAGCAAAAGATATTCGTTTTATTTAGAAATTTTTGTTGTTGTCGTGAAAATAAAAAGGAAAATAGCTTTTTACATTGGGTCCATAATTCGAATTTTTTATGTTGTTGATATACTGCTTGATAGAAAAGCGATCAAGACTAGTGACAGATAGAGGTGGGGGTGGGGGGGGGGGGGGTGTTGTGAGGGGAAAAGAGTGTTGGGGCAAGGTTAATCCATAACTTTGTAATTAAGATGGTAGGTTTTAGGTACAATTGCATTTTTTTTTAAAAGGATACCCTCCTATTTGTAAG
>JAABKK020012971.1:0-21850 GCA_011634745.2 Catotricha subobsoleta
AAAAAAGATACTATTTTCGGCAAAATCGACAGAGGGTAAGATTTTTTTCAAATCTCAGGGGGGGTAACACCTCCCCCTCCCCCTATTGTGCATGTATAGTTACAGTTATTGAAGCAAAAAGTAGTTCCATTCCCCGCATAGCAATGCCTATCGCATTGCCTCTATGCCTTCGGTAGAACCTCGTTAACTGGATCCTGTGTTGCAGGTCACAATTCTTAATGGGTTATCCCATTTAGGGAGGTTTCACTATGTTAACATAATGGATACTGAGAATGTCTATGCATTGTCATAAAGTAAATTAGTAGATAAAGAATGAGTGTACTTTTTTCGTCTAAACAATGAATAAAAACATTGTCATCTTCATTTTATGGCTACATATCAAGTTATATGATGACCATGACATGAATAAAGGTTAGTATAGTCTAAGTACATTTGTTGTTGTTGTTATTGTCGTTGTTGTTGCGAATAAGAAAATAACAGAAATCTAAATAAAATTTTATTTTGTCTAAAAGGCCGACATTGATCGGTGCTAGGTACTGCTTTTATTCTTCGTAAGAATGTATTTTTTTTTTCTTATTTTCTGACTAGATTTTTGTTATATAAATGAAAAGGATAAGATTGTAAAGGATACAATGATCCAGAGATTATTGGTACAAAGTGATTGTAAAAGTTCAATAGAATTTACATTGAACACGAGCGCAATTTTCTAGTAGGCTTTTTATTTTTGAATTAAATGTAAGTAAGTGATTTGTGAAACTTATGCCAGTTTACTAACACTTCAATTATTACTTTTTGTTGTTGTTGTTGTGGTTGCAGTAATTCGACATCTTGTTTTGATAATATTTTTTTTTTTTGTTTTTTGCATCGAGAATTTAAAATTGAAAATGTGTACCTACACTACTGATGTGGGTTTCAGTTTAAGAGAATATTGCGCGTGGTAGATATGAAGGGTTCTTAGATATTTATAGTATTTATTCGAATGTCCGTCCGTGCATTCAGACAATTTTAATATGTACGAAATAAATAATAGAAAATCCAAGAAGTCACGATAACATTTTAGTCAATTATAATCACTCACTTTACAAGAAATAGGATTTAGAATTGTTTTATATCTTGATGGATGCGAGATAACACTACACACAGACGCTATAAATTGCTTCAAGTGATTTAAACAAAAACACTTTCAATACATTAAAGTATAGTCTCTCAGTTATTTTGTGAAAACGTAATACATTTTCTATCCTTATCCTCTTACACTTTTAAAACATTTTTAATTCCTTATAGCTTATCTTTTAATGTATATAGTCTAGAGATTTTTCTTTTATTCATTCTTGACCTAATAGCAAATAAATGACGAACAAAAAAAAAATGAAAATGAGAAGAAAAATGATCCCACTGATCTAGTGGGAGAAGAAAAATATGAAAATATGCGGTTGTGTGGTATTTTATTTTGCATGCATCAAATAATTCAATTTCATTTGCAACCCATAAGCGTATATAGAAAATTACCCACTGATGAATTATACTCTTTGCTTATTTGGTCTCTGGAGATGTTTGGTAGGCGCTGATATAGATTTATACGTTTCAAGATAAGAAGATCGTTGCGTTGCTCCGAAAAAAATATTTTAATATCATATTTATTAGAGCAGAAAATTGCTGAGTGAAATTGGTATGTGTGTGGTTTCTGTTTTTTTTTATGATTAATTTTTCATTCATCATATACATTGTGTATTTATAACTGATGTTTATCTGTCTGTTTGCAAAAGCAGCTGTAGGTGCAAGAAATGCGTCGCCTAAATAGAAGTTAGTCATAGACGTTATTTGAAAAGTGTATATTACCTATATACATATAAGGAATCAGCCGCTCAACAATTTTGCACACAAAGAAAACTTCAGGGGCTATGATGTTCTAAGAAAATGTTTGTCTTCGAAAATAAGTACAGGTTGGTCATGGAAACACAGGATAAGGGTCAACATATCTGATCTAATCTTTGACATTGCTTTTCCGAAAATAACACAAAATACATTATATTTTGAGCATATCTTACTAAAAAACAAAAACTTTTTCGGTTTAAAAAAGTATTTGATTCATAAATGAACTTCTAAAATGAACATCTGTGAAAAATTATTTGTATTAGATCAGGTTGTTTGTAGAATTTTCGAAGATTTAGTAATAATAGACATGCATTTTTTCTTTGAACACACTTTTCCTTCGAATTCCCACAAAACTTTAAAGTCTTTAAGCGACCTTCCAAACGGGTTATAAACAGCTCCAACGAAATAAAATATTTAACTGTTTCACATTTAAAGAAACAGCATTAAACATCGTTGGATGTCTAATCCAATATTATATGCATGCGTAGTATATACGCTACGCACCTCTTATAATTCTACATATGTATGTATATAATTTAAACGTAATTGACGAACCAAAAAACATTTTTGCACATATAAAAAAATGTTTTAGTTAAAATATTGGCACGTGTACTTATATTTCTTGATAAAGATTAAATGATTTATGAAAATTACTTGAAAAAGTTTCAAAACTCACTTAATTTAGAAAAGGGCTTAGTTTTCATAATTGATTAAATTATAATTTTCGAAATATGTTCATTGTTCGAATAGGCATTTAATATATTTTGATATGAAATATTTATGAAATTTATTTATATATAAAATAATATAAGCGAAATAATTGAGATAAATTCAAAAACACACAAACAATGACAAGAAAAGACGTATTTTTGGATTAAAATGGCATTCAATTTTTCTTCTTCTTTTTTATAGAATTCAATTCTGATTAAATACAAATGAAGATAAATAATGATTCTATGAAACCATTAACAATATTTTTGTTACTAAAGTTTGAACATTTATTGTATTCATTGTTTTAAATTCACTGTAGCCACTGTGAAAAGGTATTTCTTTTTATCTAATTTCAAATCAGAAATTATATGAAAATGTTTATGATATTGCGGAAATTCTTTCACATTTCTGTTGTATTTAAAGGAATGCAAAAGTACAAATTCATACCTTTTATTTTCACTGATAAGCAATGAACAAAATAAAAAGACTAGGTAAATTCTAATACCTGTAGTAAATTTAGAGAATTACCAAAATGTGAGTTGTGTTGGTATTTGATGAAATTCTCACCAGAGATATGTTTCTAGACAATTAACAAGTTTTTTTTTGTCTAATAACACTTGAATAGTAAACATCAAATAAGCACACAAAACAACTCTGCTTTTGACAAAGTTTCTCACAACGCTTTTACATTTGTGGCCCTAATTTTAATTGCTTTTTTGTTTACCATTGTACTTAAATCGAACCGTTGGTGCATAATAAGTGGTAAGAAATCAATATTTTGCGTTTATATAGAAATTGAATTTGCGTGTAGTGTATATGAATTATTTCGTATTTGACGTTTAATGAAGTAATTTATCGGTTACTAATTTCATATTTTAGTTCAAAACAAATTTATTTTCGTTTTCAGATATTCTTTTCATTTTTTCCTTTTTCTTTTTGCCTAGAAACGATTTACTCTTTACAGTGTTGGGACTCATTCCCTTTCAAAATAATTAGATATTTGTATGTTGGTTCGAAGCATCGCACTTTTTCTCGCCTGATTTACTTTTCGTCGACAAATGGTAAGAACTACAGTAATGGCATTATATCGCCGTGCCAGCTCAAAAGTAAGATATCTAAAAAAATAAATTTGATGCAAAAGGTTGTATATGTATATTGATAACGTATACATATACAACTGTTTGCATCAAATTTATGTTTTTAGATTTCTTACTTTTGAACTGGCACGGCGATATATGATTTGGAAAGTACAAAGATGATCCGCTGACTTATTTTTTTCTTCTCTGAGACGATTTCTAGCTATAAAAGATGTATGAAGCCTGGTGGAACATTCACTTCAGTGCGTTAAGCATTTTAAAACAGCGGTTATCGATACCTGAACATATTCCACTTCCAAATCATATGATATCGTTGCTGCAGCTCTTACTGAGCAAAAACGAATGTTTCGAATACTGAATTTCTGCCCATCTGTAAAAGTTTCAGTTATGCTAAAACTTAGAACAATGACAATCCTACTAGAAATACGGTATACTTTCGAAAGTATACCTCTACTCTTATTCAAAATATACTTCCTATGGTATATTTGATATACCTTCTATTGTTTTACTTTGTAAAGTATATACTTTTGTATACCTTGGAAGGTATACCGCGTTTCCGAAAATCTTCCCACACTCTTACGCATGTAATGCTTTGAAATAAAATAACTCTTTAAAACTGTTTTAAAATCATTGAAATAACCCAGATATATCGCTTTTGAATGATTTCTCATCGAATTAAAATACTTTGAATCGAAAATCTTTAATTCATACAAAACCGTAATTTATAATATAGCGTAGTTTTGCAAATAATGAATGTCAAAACCATTTTCGTTATTATGAATGCCCGCAACAGAAATCCTATTGTTGTCATTCAATATATATACATATTTATAATAATGACATTGTCCAGTATTTTATTTCTTTGCATGAAGCAATTACATTAAATCGAACTTTGAACACTAAACAATATACCGATCCATATCATTCTCTCTCTTCAATATCGATAAATAATAAATAATACAATATTAATATTTTGATTACTTATATTATATCTGAACATTTTTAATTGTATTCAACCATCTAATCGGGGAATTAACAATAATATACAGAAATAACAAAACAACGTACTAACAACAAATAAAAGAGATAAATTACATATCTATACGGTTTTCAGGGTTAGTGTTTCTTCTTTTTTTTTATTTTATTTTATCTAATTTAAATTTTTTATTAAATTTGCATCACCAGCATTGTTGTCTGGTGACGTGAAATTATATATATTAGACTATAGTTGGTGTTCTGTTAGCGGTTTTTATTTTTGTCTTTGTCTTTTGTTAGTAAATTTATTTTTGGCTATTGTTCGTACGATTCGATAATAATGAAATAAACAAATTGGTTAGCATTATCAACATCAGAAAATAATGAAAATTCATTTTAACGATTTTAATTGTATCCGCTGTTTGATATTTGTTTTTTTTTTAAATTTCATCTTTAAACAAAGAATAAAACAACAAAAAAAAACAGAAGAAGCTGACCTACGGCCAAACTAGAACTGAATTTACACTTTATTTATTAATTAACAAAAATTACAATAAAATCAAATGTAACTTATTAGCGGGAATAAACGCATTTCTCACAGAAGAGATAAAACACCATTGATGCAATTTATACGAGAGCCCGTGAAACATTTTAGTCATATGTAGGTTCTTATCTTACCCTCTTATACAAAAGTTTACACAATAATAAATTTCAAAAAAAAAAGAAAAAAATACACTTATTTGTTAATTCAAAATATGTGAAAGTGTGTGGCTTTCTTTGCTTTTTTCTGATGGATGCTGATGGACTTAAGTAATTTGTATTTGCTTCAAAAAATTCTCCAAAAATTCTCTAACGAATAGAATTATCCAGTAAAATATTGTCTTCTTTCATTTCTACCATTTCTCCTGCCCCAACTCTTATAATTTATGGAAGATTTTCTAATTTAAACTTGTATCGTCCACATAATAAGCAAGACCAAATAAAAAGCAAAATCGAAGCATTTTCGCTTAATATTCCAAAAAAAAAAGAAGAAAAAAAACGTTTTCCTGGAGCAATTATCTAAACTTTATTATACAATTAATATTATTAAGTTTTTTATGAGAGAGTTTTGTTTTACTTCTGGCACAATAACATGCGGAATATAAAGTTTATGGAAGATTTCTTAAAAGTTTTGTGATATTAAATAGAATTGTTAATTGGTGTTAAAACCATTCATTTGGACTTTGAAATGCAATTAGGTACTTAACACTTAAAAGCATTCATAAAAATTATATTAAATTATAGTTTCAATTATGGGCTATAAATTTTAAATCAAAAACCCCGTAAGCGCAACAAAAAGTAAAAAAAAAAAAATTGTTGCTTTCATTTGTAGTTTTAATAAAAAATAAAAAAGAAAAACTGAAAATAGAAAAACTACATTGAGTTAATTTTCATTTTACGCCCAAAAGCAAAATGAAATTGATGAAAATAAATTCTTATAAGAGTTTTAGATCGATCGTTTTATGCCAAATGGGTGAATTGTCAATAGCACAATAAAATGTTACAGTTGCAATTATTATAAAAGACGTTAAAAAAAAAACCAAACAAAAGAAGAAAAATGTGTATCATTTATTGGAACGATTACGAATCATTTATTAATTTAAACTATAAATAACTCGCTAAATACATTTGTTTCACTCTGAGCTCATTTTCAATTCAGTTCGATTCGTTTCGATCACATAATTTAAAAAAAACAAAAAACAAAATACCTACACAATAAAACCGATATAAAAGTAACAAATATTAAAATGCTGGGTTAGAAAGTTGTATTTTACGTTGTGATTTTAATAATAATAATAAAAAAAGCGAAATAAATATACATGCGAGTCAACATGATTGAAATATGTGTATTGGTGCACTTTATTAATAACAAATTCATGCAATAGCACATACGCGTAAATAAACTGCTAACAACAACAACAACAACAAAAAACCAACACACACACCTGAAAATATATCGGTCAAATATTTTTGAATGCAAAAAAAAAAATGAAGTCACAAGAGTTATGAACTATTGTTACCGCAACTGAATTTATTTATTTATATTAGCACAGGATAAGCAAAAATATATTGAATATTGTATAATTTCATATTTGCAAGTCATTGATGGTGATGATGGAATAATAATAATAAAAAAAAAAAAAACGAATGAAATGTTTCACTTTCATTTATGAACCATAAGATACACACAAAACAAAAAAAAAACTAACAATAGAAAACCAATAAATAGATTTTATTGCCCGGAATTATTGCTATAGCTAATAATGAATATAATGAATTTCAAGAGAATATACATATATGAATAAAATAATAATCATTCATGTGGAAATAGTTTTAGAGATGAAAATTTTTCAAAGAAGATGAAATTTTAGTTTTCTGTAGATAAATCAGATAGATTGTATTTTGCAAATTGAGCATTTTTTTTTAAATGAACTTTTTAGATAAACTCTTGATCAACATAATTACGCTTTCATTTGATTTGTTTAAAGGTATATCTTCTTATTCAGAAAAAAAGAACAAAGTGGTCAAAATATTCCCAATAGGCAGAGCAGTCTCGAAATAGTCTATTAAACCGTCTATATACGGTCTATAACTAGTTTAGTCAATATATATACCGTTTAATTACGGTTTATATAGACTGTTTTTGGTCTATAAACCGTCTATAGACGCGTTAGACCACTTTGAGACTGTAGTTCAAAAATAGAGATTTTAACAAGTATTAGACTATTATACATTATAATAGTATTTTATAAGTTTCTTCGGTCGCCCTCTATAACTTTCCCATACACGTCAAAACAGTGGAGGCGAACCGAGCGCAACCTAGCCCAACCGAATCCAACCGAACCCAACCGAACCGCACAAACTCAACCCCAAGAACTTCACTTTTTTTGCTTGCAAAACCGAACCATTATTTTTCTCATTAAGAACAAAAACGCAAATGAACGGAACACTTCAAAAATGACAAAGTTTCGCCTCCCTGCGTAAAAATATATGCTGACTCGTTCATACGAAAGATGTCATGTCCACCAGAAATTTATTCTTATTTTTTTAAGATTTTTTTTTTTTATTCCATTCTTAAGATACATTTATTACTACATTATGATAGTTTTATGCCTTTTTGTTCAAAGCCAATTCGCCTCTGCATATGTTTAATAAAAATAAAGAAAAATGTATAAGCGCAATTCGAAGTTATTTAAAAAATAATAAAAGTCATTATTGCATTAAACTAAATGAGCCAAATTCAACCGTTGTTTAGTCTACCGAAAAAATCTAATGATTCAAAATAATAACAAAACCGCGGTGCGGTGTTGAGTCAATAGCCTCTCACGCACCAATTACCAAAAACATTTTTGTTTACTTTCATTTTTAATTATGTATATATGATTTCGCAAAATGTTTCGCATATATTCATATTCATCAACGAAATTTATTTGCCATCTTTTCGCAACCACTTTCTTACATGGAACGAATTTCAATTTTTTTTTTCTCGCAAAGCAAACATTTTGATTCTATACAAAAAAATGTTAATCCTAAATTTTTCTATTTGTTTTTTTTTTTATTTTGGGTTTGTCTTCTTAGCAGGCTATCCCGATTCAACGCATTGCAATAATGGGGTGAACATGAAACTTAATAAATTTTCGATTAACGCTCAATAAAAACCGCCTCGATTACAATAAATAATTAAAAGAATGAAACTAGAAAAAAAACAAAAAAAAATAAATAAATACAAAACTACAAAATAATTTGTAATAAGCGATGGGAGAATCTGTTTGTAACCAGCTGCCAATTAACACCATCTCTAGAATTTTATTATCCCGCAGTTCATTCGATAAATAGAAATTCATTAAGATATACTTATTGATGATGTGATGCGACGATAGGTTAGTTAAATGGAATATATTTTCTTATACTTTATACATGAACATGAACATAAAACATATAACAACATTTTTATATATCTTATAAAAAATCATGAGCAAAATTACAAGCGCATAACAAAACATTTATTATTAATGACGACATATTAAATGCTCTGTAATTTAGTTCGATGTAAAAATTATATTAAAATGTAAACTAAGTAGGTATAAAACGTTGCTTACCTTGATTTGGTTGGTTTTTTTTTTTCTTTTGCCATAAATATTAAGCCGTTGTTGCATTTGTAACGCTCTGAGTTGTGTTTTTTAAAGTCATTTAAGAAAATATTAAAACAAAACAAAAAAAATAAAATAAATATAAACAGAATCGAATAATCACATAATTTCATTTTATGATGCAAAAAATATAATGTAATAAAATTATCATCGACAAACCGGTTGATGCCCGCGAACTATTTTTTTTTCTTTTATTATATGAACGCGAACGAGAGAATCCTTTTTTACAAATTTGTTTCGAACATTTTTTTTTTCCTTTTTTCGTTGGATTGAAGAATTTTCAAATAAAGTGTGAATTCTGTGTGAATTCTAATTCTAATATTGTTAACGACTTCTTTACGCTCTATCCCAAAACAATACCCAAAATCTATAAGTTGAGTTTTTTTCTGTCATTTAAATGGAGTGAATTCCATGGATTGCAATTGTTTCATCATTTTTTTCTTCTCTTGCCTTTATTTTGTCAATTTGATTTATTGAACGCTTTTGCAAATAAAGTTCGATAACAAAATTAATAGTGTTTTCGTAAAACAGTTGAATTTATTAAACAAAAAAAGAAGTAAAACATAAAACAAATTTTTATTCAGATGAAACGAACTGCGAATTTATATGCAATGAGAACGGACTAAAAACTTTACCGAAACTTTTGAACAGTGGAGGATTTATTGAAATTCTTGGTTTGTAAAATTAATTCGCAAAATACTTATTAGTTTTTTTTTTGTTTTTTTTTGATAATTTAAGTGAAAGGCTATAAATTTGAGGTCCCAGAAAAGGTTTTCACAAATTCTCATAATTCAATTTAAATTCAATTAGTTTGTAATTCATTGAACATCGAAAAGTTGCCTGTGTTTGATGATATAGATTTTGCATGACAAACGGAATTCTTTTTTTTTTGCTCTGTACAAATCCAATTTAGGAAGAGAAAGAAAAAACAAAGTAAATAAGATATGCATAAGCATAATTTTGCGATTGTTGATAACAAAATATTTTGACTGTAAGTGTTTTCTTTTTATTTCGTTTCGTTTCTTTTCTTTTGTTATGTTTTGTTTTTGTTTCAATTTTATTTCTTGTTATATCATTTTTCAGTCAGCATTTTTTGCATCGCGACTTTGTTTTTATTTCAAACACCGCACAGATGTTTGCATAATAAAAGCATTCAGTTTATTATTTAAAAAAAAAAATTAAAATAAAAAACCAAAATATTTAATAACACAACACATATTTCTCTATTTCTTTATTTATTACACAATTTGAAATTATATGAAGTCTAAACTCACGAGTTCGCGATTAAAATAATTTTTCAACAATTTTTTATGCGATCTCTGTTTAAAACTGTTTATTTATTAACTTTATTAACACAATTTTTTTTACTCGAGATATTTTTTTTTTTTTTATTCAAACAAATTAGTAATGAAAAAAATGAAAAACGAAACAAATTAACAACAAAACTTAAAACCAAATTATGTTTAAAAATAATAAAATTACCTTATTTTTTCTTTCACAATCACATCAATTTTTGTGTGAATGCGAAATGAAAAAAAAATAATTAAAAAAAAAAACAGCAAATTTATTATTTATTTATCAGAGAGTTGTTCACTGCTGGTTTTAGTGCCATATTGCCTTTCCACTGGTGTAACCACAATTTTTGATACACAGAGAAGACAAAATACTGACTGGCGGATCACCTTACTAACAGAAAAGTGCAATATCTTAAGAAAATGTCTTTGTTTTTATTTGTGGGGTATATTTGCTGCTGATGGCAACGATGGTTTGGTAACAACTGAACCATTTATTTTATGTTACCTTACAATACAATTTGAACATTACATTATTTTGTTCTATCCATCAACAAAAACGGTCGGTTGGTTGGGTTGGTTGGTTGGACGATTTTGAACATGTGCGACTGCGAACTCATAGTCAATGTCGACGATAATGTTTTTCGTATGTGTGTGTGTGTATATGTGTTTGTGTTGGCTGTGCTTGTATTTGAAATGAACTGAGTACGGAATTGAAAATCGTATCTTGGATATTTATTTATGTTTGTGTGGATATTTGGTAGGCCAATATCTATCGAAGTACATATACTTAGTTGTACTGACATACATTTTATGATATGCAACAACAATTTACTTACAGTATATTCATATTTTCTTTCTTATATTTCATAGTTCAGTAATACTTAGTAGGTACGTAACTTGTGGTTTAGAATTTCAAACGTTTTGGCAATGTGTTTTTGAAAATAATTTAAATCTTTAGATTCTCTTTAATTTCAGTTACCTCTGACTGAAATGTGAGATTTTCTACTTATTATATTAAAAAAAAGTTGAGGCGTTATTTTGTTCATAACAACGTACATAATCTTGATTAGGTTGGTTTTCATTTGTATGGAAAACTTCTTTTGTTTTATGCTACTTATTATTTGTATGAAGAACTTCTTTTTCGATCGCACTCCCTAAAACTGTTCCTTGTGTGCTGTTCAGAAAAGTTCTGTTCTGAATTGAATTCGATTCGGATTGAGGGCAAAACGAGCCGTAGTTCCATACATGCGAGGGATTATCAATTATTTTAATAACTTATTAACTGTATATAAATGATGACTTGATATTTTTCCATAAAGAGCATATCGATGTACCTGGGCCCAAATTCTAACTTTATGACCATTTCTCACAAATAAATCGGGCTCACGAACAATTCCATTTTAGTGCGCCTTTATCAGCGAAAATTTTATTACTCGCTGCGTAGTTAGAATGTTTTGTCAAATTTTCAGTCACTTTTGCCCAAATGAACAAGTTAGAATTTGGCCCATGTTCCCCGGCGGTACGTTTTCCTCTCTCATACAAATCGACTAAATCCAGCACAGAACTATTTTTAAGAGTAAAAAGAACAAAATTAGGGAATGAAACGGCCAACAATTCGAGACCATAAATCTTCAATATACAAATAAAGAAGCATCAATAATCCCATTTTCCACACAAATCAGAACCACCCTAATGTAGACAGCAATTTATAAAATACTTATTTATGGACACAATTAATTATAGACTTTCAAGCGTTAAAAATATCAACAAAAAAAACAAAAAAAAAATGCTTTTCATTGTTAGTAAAATGATAAAAATCATATTTTTTTTTCCACGTAAACACATCATTAGATGATAATGAAAACTCATATAATTATTATCTGTAAATGTAATGAATTAATGATTCAATAATTCAATAATTTAGTAATAATATCGCATTAAGATTATGTTTTTTTTTTTATCAATTTATTTATAAGTGCCAAACTGCCAAAGCAACATATTGTTTCATTAAAATTGTATAACGGTTTATCTATATTTTTTTTTGTATCAAAATCATCAAACTCCTACTACACAATGTCTATTTTAGATCACTTGAACGTGTGAGGACGAATTAAAAACAAAAAGACTTATCGTACGATTCTAGAGAAAAATACCGAATTTTTATATTTGATTATAAAAAAATAAATAAGCTGCCAATGGATTGGTACACGCACCACTTAATTTCTCGTAAACCTGTAAATTTCGATGAAAAAAAATTCTGCGTCTTTTGGTTTATCAATCATCAATATTCCATATTCTATAGTGAAATAAAGAACTTCTTGAATGAAAGCAGGATAATTCGAAGTTAATTATAAGAAAGTTAATTGCAAAAACTAAAATCAGACTCAGAAAATTCCTTGAATCCAATGAACTGCAAAACATATGAAGTCTTGCCCAAGACACAAATCTTCGTTATTAAAGGGAACAAATTATTTCATCAATGAACAAATACAAAATCGGGCCCTTTGCGAACATACAGGCCGACAGGCAGAGGTTCACGAATAGTTTTTTTTTTTTAATAAAAGGCTGCCAATTTCCTAATCTCGCATATAGTGGTAAGATCCAGCACAAAAATCAATCTTGGTTCTAGTTAATGAAATAGTTTATGACTGCGCTGACCTCTCTTCACTTTTTAGCTGACCAATTTAACTATTAACCGTTTGTAAAACGACAAAAATTGGAAGATTGTACGGTTGAATAAGGACAAGAAGAAGAAGACATTACAGACCCGTATTCCACAATAAGGAAATACACATAAATTCATATAAGGATGCAATTCTCGCGCACGTTTTAAAAATAGATTGCTATGCTACGCGGTAGAGAGAATGTAAAAATATTTCTGTCTCTTTCATACGTATTAAATTTTTCCATTTCGCATCTGTGAATTTAGGTGTATCTCCTAAGTCTAACGTATGTCCGTAGGTGCGAAAGAGTTCAATTAGTTGCTGAAAAAAAACTGTGTCCCGCACTCTTCACATACTTGGTGTTATATAAATATATAACTCGAACGGCACGGCATTTAGTTGCACTCTTCGCACCTCTATAGCTTCCCAAGGAACACACAATGACCAAAGGTCACGATGACATCACTTGGTCACGAATTGGTCACTCTGTCGTCATTGTGGTGCCACATTTGACCATTTGGTCATAAATTAGTCACGAATTGGTTATATGTAGCACCACTGTGCTACTTGGGTTAGACCATAAATAAGCAGATATCAGTTATTTTTTTATAGTATGATATGTGGTGCTAAGATTACATATAGAATTCGAACACAAATTTCATTTATATATTCAAAAAATTACTTCCATCGACGTTCGTTCATCCACATTCAAAATACATACTATAAAATTTCTTTAACAAAAATGTACATTAAAAAGAAAATACCTTTAATTTTCAGTAGTTATATGATTTCACATTAAACCGAATTTTTGTGCATGTCTCAAGAAATGTTCATTTTAAAATCCAATATCCACACGTTGAAAACAGAATAAAAAAAAAAACAAAAAACCAAAAAAAAAAAAACCTGACGAAAAATTTATAATATAAAACTTTATCGATTTCAATACGTTTTGTTTGTATGCGATACTTATATGCGAATGAATTTATAACTTATAACCTCTAATACATAAAACATTAAGTTCAAGTTCACGAATATCGCCTTAGAGATATATCGTTTACGAAAAACAATGAAAATATGGAAAGAAAAAGAAAAAACAAGAACATACGACCAAATGAAATTGGATAGAAATTCCATCTTTAATATATATTTAATATTTTTTTTCTTTTCCTTTTATTATATAATAAATATGGTCATTGGTTGTATCTTTTGTATTTATATTTTCGGTATATTTGGCCTCGAACTTCTATGAATGGAATATAGAGAATATATATAAATATGTGTTAAAAGTGACAAAAAAAATATAACGAATTATTTATGCACGTGTGACCGCCAATAAATAAATTTTGGTTTGCCCTGTTTGATATGATTGTTTTGTTGTTGTTGTGTGAATGATTTTTTTTTTTTAAGTTTTATTTTAGGAATATCTGGAATGGAGTGTAAACGACATTCCATTATTTCAGAACGATGCGTGGAGTATTTTAAATTTGGGCATTTTTTTTTTTTTTGTTTGAATATTCAAAAAATCTGTATAGGTTTTGTGTTGTTTGTTTTCGTTTATGTTGGTTTTTTATTTATTTTTATTTTCTTTTCCAAAATAATTATTTCGCAGATTATTGCTTTGGATTAGACCTACGTGCACACGGGGGGAGGTGGTTTGTTACCTTCCCCCACCCCCTGTTATTTCAGAAAAATATTACTCTATGTCGACTTTGGCGAAAATAGAGTGTTTTCTAAGTTTTTGAACTGAAATATAGTAGGTAGCCTAGTGGAATTTAGGTTTTACCTTTTGTATACTATAGATGGTCGTAAATTGGAACAAATTGTGTACCTATACCTTCCGAGGTATATTTTTTTGTATAACTATACCTTCAAAGGCATACTTTTTTTTTGCAAAAAATAATTTATTTGGTATACCTTATATACGTTACCTTGTAAGGTATATGAAGTATACCATATAAAGTTTATTTTTCAAAGAGTATACTTTGCAAAGAGTATACAATTTGTTCCAATAACTGCCTACCAAGGTATACAAAAAGTATACCTAAATTTTCCAGTAGGCGTATCTTTTTTAAGTTTGAATAAACTCTACTTCGATTCCAAATTCCAATTTTCACACAGCGCGGTTTTCCAAAATAAAAAAGTTGCTAATTTTTTTACCCTCTATGTAACTTTTTTAAATTTATCCCTCCCCCCAAAAAACAAAAGCGCGTGCAATGCACGCATCTATGGATTAGACTGAATAGTTTTTCAATAATTATGCGCTTTATTGGTTTTTCATAATGTTCAGAGAATTGGTGAAAATGAATAATCGAAATAGAACACCGTACGTCAAACACATTCATATAAGCATAACATTTCCTTTTTGGTCAAATTTAAATATAAATTACATTTTCTTCACGGAAGTGTATTTACCAATTTACGTAGGTATAACAAAAAAAATATAAATATGTGAAAACGCGATTATAAATTATATAAAACAAAAGAAGCGTAAAACGATTTAAAAAAAAAAATCATCATTTTAACAAATTTTAACATTTCATGTAATTGAACCGGAAATAACCAAATAATTTCAATCCACAAAAATGAACTTTTATCAAATAAAATAAAACACACACATCCGAAATGTAAGTATGTAAGTAGTTACTTATATATGGCAACTAATCGAAATCAGTAAGTACAAACACCAGCGTTTCATTTAAAATTATAATTGGAAATAAACTAGAAATTCTATAAAAATGTCAATGAAACGAATCGAAATCGAAATACAACAAACTACCAATTAGACTTGGTACAGAACTTCATTTTTGCGAGTATTTTTTTTTTCAATACCATTAGCAAAAAAGTATTTACTCATATGTTTACCTTGCTTTTTCTCAGCACTGAGTAAACGGATTGTAATGATTGACCCGCACCGTTGGACGGCAGACTTCAAGGCATATCAACATATTTTGGTTTTCGGGTCGTAAAATCATAAGAAGGGATTTATTGAAGGAATTCAAGTTTTTTTTTGTGATTTTTCAAACCGAAAACTAAAACACATCGAAAACCAAAATATATTTTGAAGACATTTTGATTCAGCGTTCAATGGTGGGTAAAAACATCAACAGCTCCAAGCAAAGCCTCAGAGAAAACAAAATAAAAGCTAGTACAAAACAAAAAAATCACAATCCCTCTATACTTGATTTCTTTTTTCAAAAATAAAGTAAAATACAAAATTGATAAATTATTTAGGACAGTTTAATTAGTTTATAGTGTATAACGGAAATTTCATACCGGCGATAATGGTTCGAGCAATTGTAGACATTTAAATATTTTAATGTTATATGGATGGGATGTTGGTGCATAACAGAAAACAGAGTGCAGACAGACATCCAGTAGGTGTATAATTAAATGGTATGGAAACATAGGTATTTCTGTTAAATTGACTAATGAACTATAATATGTATGTTAATTGGTATTTGATAAGTGCATTAGATGTAAAAGCAATATTGCGTCACGATATGCATTCCACATCCAATCCAATAAGAGATAAACGTTTTTTTTTTTTTTGTAATATTTAAGCAATAATCAGATAAGCAAGCGTATTCATTTAAAATTATATGGTTTTAGTTTATTAACATTTAAAGTCTGCTTAAAATACTGACCGTGTTGAGAGATAGCAATTGCATCGTTTGCAAATATTCTGTTTTCACATACAACTAAATCTTGCATTTGAATGCATATTTGAAGAAATCATTTGTCCAACATCATCTAATAAAGCTGCATATTGTACGCACCGATAATAATTAACTGCGGTAGTTTTGGTTATATATGCAAGCTTGCAAACATACGAATTTGACGATATGCATATATGAGTTCAAACACATGCATCGCGTCTTTGCTAACGCATAATGGTGCGAAAACTTCTTTCATCAGTTTTTATTCTTTTTTTTTTGAAATTCTCTACATAGAACTATTTGTGAGTATTAGATATGCTCCGCCGTATTCATAAAATAATTTCTCTGTTTCAAGGCAAATATTAATATTAAAAGCATATTTTCACGAAAAACCATTCAACACAAATATTCATCATATTGAAAGCTTTATCATTGTGCAATGATCAACAAACTAAATAAACATATAAACATCGTATCATATTGATGTTTAATTAAAATACTGTTTAATGAACACACACCAATTTATGTGCATTTCATTTTATTGTCAGTTGCTATTCAATCAAATTTTTAATCGCAAATAAAAGATGTATCAAATTAAGAATAGATATTAATGTTAATCGATATATGTATTTTCTATTATTCAGGAGAATGTGTAGAATGTTCATGTACCTACTTTTATGTACGTGTTTAAGTTTATATATGCAAATGGTAAACAATACGAATATATAATTTCTACACAATTATTATTTGAATTTATATATCGCATGTCGACTCAATGTCTAATAATATTCACAAAACCTACCTAGAAATATTTATTTAAATGAAATTGTGCAATGAAAATAATATAGAGGTACTTATTATTTTGATGAGTTGCATTCTATATATACTGGTTTATAATAATATTTATTAAATCGTATATACTTGAGACTAACAACACAAGGTTAATATTCTATCTAATGATAATAAATTATGGGTGCATACTGAATATTTTATTAAAAATGTCAATATATGCTGTTTGCGAAAGGATACACAATGAAGCATATTAACATAGGACATAGGACATAGTATATATGAATCAAAACGCTTATTTGGATGGTAGTCTCTAATACACAAATCTATACAATTATCTATTTCAAATTTGATTGTTAAATACATAGAGAGGATGTTCTTTGTGACAAATATAGTTTCATATTCATTCATTCATTCTATTATCTCTTCCATTTTAACACAAATTAAATCAAAATATTTTAAGTAAATATTCTGCATTTTATGAGGCGATTCATTTTAATTTAATATTTTTTTTTATTGGTTGATAAAATTGCTTTTAGGAGAATATGAAAATACAGAAATATGTACATAAACGAGAATGAAACGTGATAAAAAAAAAATGTCTTTTTGTATTTGATTTGATTTGCTGTCTAAATACTTTTAAATTCATATTCAGCTGAAAAAGACATGATTCTGATATTCTTCTTTTAGTATAACAATGCATTCAAATTGTAGATATTCGGGTGGTTCCAAAAATTTACTGATTTTTTTTACATGGAAAAGCATTCTTAGACAGGGTTCCGAAAAACCCGACCTACTTTAGAAAAGCCCATGGGTAGTGGTTTTTTTTGGGTTTTTCTAGGTTTTTCTGGGTATGTGTAAAAATCAAATAAGCTGGTTTTAGCAATAAATTTAATTTATATTATATTGTAATATATCTTTATGTTTATGCATAAAACTCAGATTGATGATGACAATGATCAAAATGGCGTAAAAACTCTCAATTGCATCTTCATCATTGCTGTTGAATTCTCGTTGTTTGGATTGACTATGACTTTCATTTTCAAATACAAGTTCAGATTTAATATGTTTTCCTTTTTGTTTACAATTCTTTAGGTGGTTTCTTATTCTCTCAATTTTTTCTGGTAATGCTAGTGAAACACAATTTGCAAGTAGCAGTTGTGAAACCATCACTATTTTTGCTAATAGTAACGTGTTGCCAGGAAGAGTCTGTTCTACGACCACCAAAATGGTTACTACTTATTTTCGTACCTTTTTTTTATAGTCGACATTATATTTTTAACTTAAATTAATTCACAAAAACATTTTAAAAAAACGCTCAAAGACCAAATTGTTCCAATAAAATATAAATTGTACGAAATCTCACACTCACACACAATATATGTCGTGATTGAGAATATGCAAGTAATGCAAATTTAAATGGCGATACAAAACGAAAAATTAAAGAAATCGGCGCCCCCTTTATTTCAGTAGAATATAAAAAAAAAAAATCTTGACAGACATTCAAATTAAATTGATTTTAATTGTTTTTTTTTTTTAAAAAAAAACTTTGGGTTTTTCTGGGTAATTCAGCTGGGTTTTATCAAAGTACAAAAACCCAGAAAAACCCTAAAAACCCATTGGGCAGATATTTTCTGATCGGAACTCTGTTCTTAGATGTGGCTTTGCGCCTATAAAGTTAATCCGAGATACCAAGTGTTAGTGATTTCAAATGACTCCAAAATCTCTGAATTCTCCCTCTAACTAATGTCCTACCCCTTTGTGATCCTTCAAACAGTTAAAATATAACGGATTTTGTAATTTCAAAATTTATCGAACTCGACAACCGAAACAATCACACGGATAGAATATCCATACGTTCAAATGTACGTTAATGAATTCGGTGTAGAAACCAAAACAAAACATTTTGAAATTAGAAAGATCGGCGCTTTTGGAAAACGGACCACCCTAATTATTATCCAGATGATTTATATAATACAATTTCATGGGATATATTTCAATAAAGACATCAAAAAAGAACATCCTTTGAAATTGAAATATTTATATAGTTTCTGCTGACGTAATACAATACATTATTATTTTACATTACAAGTGAAATTGCATTCGCATAATTTATAAAAAAAAAAAAAGAAAAGAAAATGTTTTATTTGAGTTATATAATTTTTTCTTTGAATTTTAAAGATTGAAAGAGGAAATGCATTTACATAAAAAATGATATTTGTTAGCAATGAAGATTGAAAGATATTGAAAAATTTAAATGAATAAAAAAGAAAAAAAAATGCCAAAATATTTATTTGCTTCGATTGTTGAGTGGATGGAATTTTTTCAGACAGCAACTTAACCTGCTTGTCAAGCAGAATTAAGGTCCTTTATGCAAAAATGTTTACAAAATTCAACCCAACAAAGGAATTATTGTCATCATTATAGATAAAAATATAGCTGGAATATACTTTTATTTATTGGATTTTGATTAGCTTTAAATTTTATAAAAACATTTTTTCTTTTTTTTTTTTGCTTCACATAAAGGTTTTTCATTCATTCATTTTCCTTTAATAATTTCAAAAAATTCACATAAATTTAAATATGTTTCTAAATAATAATGTCAGTTGCTGAACATTTTTTATAATTGTATCTCACAAAATGTAATAGGTTAAACAAAATACTTAAATGAATAAATTGAATTAAAAAAAAAAAAAAAAAACATTGAGAGAGCAAAATCACAGACCGAAGTAATTGCCATTATTTGAATGAAATTTATATAATTATTATAGTTTGAAATGAAATGATTTTGTTAGCCAAAAAAAAGAGGATTCTTGGGAAGGATAAAAAAAAAGCACCGCATTTCGACTATTGCAGCAGTGCATTATTTTTAAGTAATAATGAGGAATTTAATCGAATGCAGAAACTGCAAAACAAAGCCATGCATAGGCGCCGACTTTGAAAAATTGTATGTACTGCTGACTCTCGATTTTTTTCTTCATTTGTATTTGAACCTAATTTCCATGTACTGCTTTAAGATACGTGAGCGTCAATCACAAAAATTATTAGCAAAAACAAAAAAAAAAGGTTTTCAAACAAGAAAAACAAAAATTCAAATAATTCAAGTTTTATTTAAGACACATAGCTAATTATAAATGTGGTTATAGATATACACATAGAGTTTCGATTTTAAAGTTTAAAAAAAATCTTATAGTGCGAACGTATTTTGCCGAATTACGTTACATTGTATGAACTGTTTAGCAATTTCTTCCACATTTTTTCCTCTGGTAACATCTTCTTTATGTATATGCATTATCGATAAATCATTTAGACGCTCCGCCAACATATTACCACGTAAATAACTTTTTAATCGCCTTAACGCAGAAAAGGATCTTTCGGCAGTGCAAGCAGTGGATGGAACCGTCGCCAATATTTTTATAAGTTTGGCAAAAAAAAAAACGAACATATCAATTTTCATGTACGTCAGCTTTCATGAGCGTCAGCTTCAAATCTCAAGTACCGCTTCAGCTTCAGAGCAGTACTGTAGTCGGCGTCTATGAAGCCATGCGAATCATATTAAAATGCAATCGTAATACAAGTGTTCCAAAAATGCTAGAAGCGCTCAACTGGCCGAGTATAAAACAGCGAATCTATTACAATGTTCTAGTAATGTTATATAAAATCGACTATAATATGATGCCAGAATACCTATCAAGAGAACTATTGTCAGTGAATAGCACACAACCATATCCATTAAGAAGAGGTGATAATTTAAGACTGAAATTATATAAAAAATCAGCGACAATGAATTCATTATACTATAAAGGAGCTCAACTTTAGAATAAATTACCGATTGAAATTAGAAATCAAAACTTAGCAAGGTTCAAAAAAAAAATATCAAATTATGTAAAAACTAAATTTAAATATTTTTGAAGAATAATTCTAATATATTTCTTGTGTATGTATTATAAATTGTAAATATATTTAATAGAAAATAGCAAATTGCTAAATAAATGCCATAATAATATGGATAATAAACGTAAAAAAAAAAAAAAAGGTTTCATGAAAAGTTTCAAAATTGATAAGTTTCATCAGAAACCTATGACCCTAACACAGATAAATAATTCCTATTGATCTTTTGCGAGTAATAAATTTTATTCAAATATCGACAGACAAGTTCGACAAAAGTTCAACTAACTTAGATTTTAAGCATTCGATTTGAAAGCGAAGTAAAATGTGTGACATTTTATTCAAATGGAAAAAATAATTGCATTATTGTTTCAAAATCAGGTCAAAGTTGATTCCCCTTTCATATTCCAATAGAAAATCTTACCCAATTCTTAATACCAAAGTTTGCTAACAATAATCTAAAATTTTAAACAACAAAAGTATTCAACAATCAACATAGGTACCTACAAATAAAAAACAAACTTTAGTCGCACATTGATGTATGAAAACCAATCATTAATAATCCCACAAATAGATAAGGTAAAGAATCTAATTATGGACACACGCCCAATTATGGACACTTTTAATTTATAATTCTATTTACTCATTATTTTCAAAAAATATTATAAATAATCTTGCGTTAATGCATTCTGGCGTCTATTTTGTATACTC